>SNQJ01S0013678.1:29209-41210 GCA_010110895.2 Picea sitchensis | reverse complement strand
CTACCTCTGGTATTCTGTAGAGATGACCCCCCAAAGTAACAATGACACTATGAGGTTGAGACTCATAAACAACATGGCGTCTCCACATATATGGTTGGCCCAAGAGAAAATCACAGACATCCAGTGGAGAAACATCACATAATACCTCATCCTTGAAGGGTTGGATGCCGTATGAAAATTGACACTGCTGGCTGACATAGAGATCTCGTCCTTGGTGAAGCCACCCGATATTGTATGGCTGCAGGTGTGGTGTTGTCGACAATCCCAACTGTTTGACGACCTCTGCTGAGATAAGGTTCTTCTGAATTCCTCTATCAACAATAAAATGCAGCTGGGTCCCATTCACCCACATCTGTGAATGAAAAAGATGCTCCCCGCTCTTCAGGATCCGTTGGTTCTTCTGGTTGAATTTCTACGGTCACGACAATAGCAATGGGGTCTGCATCAAAGATTTTTCCTTCACCAGTATTTTCAGAATCAGATTATGAATCAGGGTTCGGATCCTTGTCTTTGATCTCATCCACCAATGGCTATTTTGAGCTACATTCATCGGTGTTGTGCCAGGAGATTTTGTGGAAATCACACCATTTTCCGGTGTCCTTCTTTGTCTTCCCATGATCCTTCTTTTCCTATGGCTTGGACTGGTTTTTGGGAGACTGTTTGTTAGGGATATCTTTGTCATACTTTGGTTGTTGCGAATTTGGAGACCCGAACTCCCATTTTTTCTGGTGCTTAAATTTATGCTCGATTTTAACAACATATCAATAGGCAACACCGAGTGATGAGATGTCCAGAAAATCCATTTCAGTTTGGACGTATCTGTGTAGAGCCCCACGATATTTCAGAACCAAATGTCGTTTGGAGTCTTTGATACCCAACTTGGTGCGTAAGGTATGGAAGGTATTGGTGAACTCCGAAACTGCTTGGCTCCTCTCTTGTTGCAGTGTGGTCCATCTCATGTACTGGTCCTCATAGTTTCCAACAGGGTAATACTGTTCCTTTACCGCATCCACAAAAAAATCCCAAGTGGGCTCGACCCCATATATTCCAGAATCCTTTGTTGAAATCCGATCCCAGTAAGTTTCCCACCAATGTTTGACATGGGGGAGAGCCTTAAGGAACGTGAAGAGGATCTTTTCTCTGTCGAAAAAATTGTGAACAAATAAATAACCTTCTAACATATTTAACCATTTATCTAGGGCATCCACATCTATCTGACCTTCAAATATAGGAATATCAAAATTGACCTGTACCTTAAAAGGCGAGGTGCCTCCAAAATGGCCGCTTGATGAAGATACGCCTTATGCTATCGAGAGGCATTGAAGGATGTGGGAAAAATTCTCCATCATTTCATCCCTCTGTCGCATGAGAGCTTGCTCAAGCAACAGACTTATAGGATCGTCTGCTCCGTCATTTTTGTTTTATTCTGCCATGGAGGGTTTCTTGGGCGTGCGAGAGAGATTGTCTTCAAGAGAGACAAGATCGAGACCCAAATTGCTATACTCAGACCTCATCGGGGACATGCATTGAAAAACGATCAAGAGCAACCTACTCTGATACCAATGATCCAGATTATTTTCGGCACGAAATGAGAGCGGAGATATAATAAATAAATGCACAGAGATATCGAAATTATTCAATAATATAACATAAATGTATCATAGATGCAACCATAAACACAGATATACAATAATACACGATTTCTATTAATGAAATAAATGTACAGAGACTGTAAAAATACAGAGTGAAAGACTCACTAGAATGGTGGAAACTTATCTCTCAGAAGAGATGTGATGACTAATCACATTCGCCAGAAGATGATTACAATGAGTCTCTGAAGGCCCTTTTACAATAAACAGGAATGCCAAAAACCCTATACATCCAAAAACCTAACCCTAGGAGATGAAGTGCCAAAATTCATGTGGGCCCCGTTTGGGTAAGTTAGTACATCAACTTCCCGGGGTTGTAAGTTTTGCATACGATCTTCGTTTTAGGTGCAAGATAGCCCATTGGAAAAGTATCGTCGAGGAGATTCATTTTAGGTGCAATAATGAAGGAACTTCTATAATGAAAACATGTTTTCCCAAAAAACATCGTTTAGGGCCTCAAAATGGCTCCGGAAGTGAAAACTACTAAAAATAGTAAATTACCAAAATTGCCAGAAAACTGTTTTGAGCCAGTTGGAAAAGGTGGGTGGCCACCAATATCCACCTAGATCACAACTTATTTGATTAAGTTGGAAAATATTACAATTATAACGACTCCTCTAGGATTCCAATCACTTTCATAATTCTAAGTCCTACTTGTTGGTCTATGTCTCAACTAGGCCTTTTAATTTACAAAACTTTACAGTTTCCTTCGATTTACTTTCTTTTCTTTCAAGTTTCATTACCGTTGCGCAATTTCATCTCTTATATATTCTTCCTCTCGATCTTCTCCTTCTTTGGCATCGACTGACACTCCTTGTTATTTTCCCTTTGAGTCTATGCTCTCTCTCTTATTCTTCTTGCTTCTCCAAAACTTCTGGTAACCTAGATATCATGAAAAACTAAGGATACATTGTTCTATTATTCTCTCTTCAATAAAACAAGACTGCCCCTAATAATACCCCGCTTGCTTGATCATTCATGGCTGCTTAATAAAATTAGGGTACCTCTTCAAAATGATACCGCACATAGATAGTTCACCTAAACAAGTACCCCCTTTAATTTTTTAATTAATTCTAATTCTTGAGCTAATTAAATCCCATAGGTCTAGTCGAACGACAGAGGACCAGTTTCGAAAGGTTTAAGTTTTCCATTATAGGGCCCCACCCAAATATGAAACTATTCTAACCTTGTGTCTCCTTAGTGACTTTAGGGGGATCTACTGTATCTCATGTTATTAAAAATAAAATAAAAAGGCGTTGTCTAACTGTTCTGTGTTTTGGCCCTTTTCGTCGGAATTCGACGACACAAATCTAGACAAAATCACAATTTCATGTCGTTTAAATTGCATTTATGAATGCATAAATGGATTCAACATGCTGAAAAATCCCCAGAGAACTCCATTTATAAAGTCTTAGCCACTAAAATATGTAGATCCAACAAGTTCTGGATGAATTACGAACAAAAGTAAACAGAGGGCCAAAACGTAAAATGTTTAGACTATGGAAAATAAAAATACTCAAGTTAATAAATTTTGGGAACTAGACAAAAGATGGTTGACCTTGGACAATCCCATCCCAAAAAGCATGCAAAACAACCCAAGGGAGGGTAAGGGAAATTGGACGAGGGTGGAATAAATCGACGGATCAAAGGAGTTGTGGGCCAAAACTGAGGTGACGTCACCTCAGGCCAACATCCACTCACAATTAATGTGAGTCGTCTGATCACAGGGTTCAAATTGATGGCGAGCATGGATTGTGGGTGAATTCAGTGAGTGAACTCACCCTACTACCCAACTACACACAATAAGTATGGTTTTTGGATCGACATACCTAATCTAACAACGAGCACTTGCGAAGGTTCCAACAACCCACGTCACCCCAGGTTCCTCCGGATCTACAATGAATGAGTGGGTGCTCTTTCATCATAAATTTCCAAAAAAAAAACTTATCATTTCAATGTTCTGGAATGGTTTGATGCTCTTTAAAAATTTCTTTAAAGTCGAAGGGTTGTAACCGATGGTGTTATTAAAAGTTGAGGGGTTGTAACCGTTCGTGTTATTAATCCCTAACAGGTACTATAACATTCAATTTTTCCTTGACTTAAGTAATTAGGTTGTAATCGTTGGTGTTATTAGTCCCTAACAGGTACTATATCATTCAATTTTTCCTTGACTTACTATTAGTTAGCCTTTGAGTTTTATTTTTTTGTTGAGCCATAAATTTTAACATAGGTAACAATCAATAATATATATTATATTTGTTATCACTCTATGATTTTCCTAGGCTGTATTAGACAATCCTAGAGGTACCCATTTCAGACCAAACTTTTGACTGAAAGATGGCCCTTTCCGTCAGAGAGGGCTCTCTCTGCAAGTCTACTACTCATTGTCACTATGTAACAGCTTGGAATGAAGCTCAATGGCCAGATTTGTAAAAGGTAAGGTTGGGTTTTTAAAAGGTTGGTTGGACAATATGGAGAAAGAAACCATTGGGAAATGGAGTCAAGGTCTGAGCTTAAATATATTGAGTCAATAGCTGGTAATGTACTCTCTGAAAACAAAGGAAAAGTAGGTGATGTTCTTCAACAAATAAATAGTATTGAGATGGCAACATAAAAGAGAAAATGAAAAACCATTACATTAAGAGCATCTAGCCTGGGATAAGTTCTTAATTCAACTTTAGAATAATTACCAAATAAGTAATATCACCATGAACATAACACCAAATCAAGATGAATTCTGAAACATGTAATCCTTAACACATAAACAAGTATTTATTGTATGAATGGAGCATCAAGTAAAGATGAATTCCAAACATATAATTTAATTTAAATACTAGAAGAGATGAACTAACATGGAATGAGAATTAAACATAAGGAAAAATATATTTAAAACATCACCATAATGAATCTTTGCTTCATGAAAGCACTATGATTTTGTATTAACTCATAAGATATTTAGAAATGATACACAGTACAATAAGCTTCTATCGCTGAAATTTCAACCCCTTTTACATTCTCTTATGATAATATATAGAAAAATGTCATATCAAAGATTAAGGAGGTCGAAATCCTTCCTTAGCTAAATATAGGAAGAAGTTACAATAGCTTAGGAAAGAATATTTGGCAAAATCTGTCCATATCCTACTTTATATGATTTGTTTTTTGACCAACTAAAATTGTGCTAAATGAAGAGAAAATAATGGGATTTGGTAGAAAAATATTCAAGCTTCACTATCCAAATCAATTTGGTGTCAACCTTGTTGAGTTGGAAGTCCACCAAGTCGAATTTCAAAAAATTCTATAACTTTGTCAGCAAATCTGGCTTGGCGAAATTCTAGAAAATAGGCCTCAAAGATGACATCATATATCCCAAAATGTGATATCTGTGTAAATATAGAGAGAGGTTTTTGTTATTTTTTCTGTCCTTGACAAAAACCACTTTCATTTTTCAAAAAATCGTTTCCATTTGGTAATAAAATTAATTTGAAGTCGACTGCTAAAAACATCAGAAGTGCAACATGCTTTGTCACAGTTGCGCAACAAGGTCGCTGAGCAACAATAACTTACAACAAAAACACAACATACTTTGCGTAGAAAAGTCTCTTTTCACACTTTTTCCACATTTTTTATTTTTACTGATAGATGATATTGGATGATGGTGACTTTGATATTATGATGATGATAAGGTTCCGTAGAACTCTTTGTACCTTTTTCAAAATGTCATTTGCTTCCCAAAACTCTCAAAACCCCAATATGCCAAGCTACAACAATTGAACTTATATTAATTCAGACTGATACTCTATTTAGGTTGTTGCTTTCTCAATTTTCATCTTCTTACTATCCCTCTTATTAGGCTTTGAGTTGAAAATGACAACAAAAACCCCTTCTTACTGCTAAAAAACTAGACTATCACAATTGCGTAGCAAGGTTGCTGCACAATTGCAAATTTTGCATTTATAGTTCATCTCTTAAGAAAAAAACACTCCAGCATGTGTATGGGTAGAAATATGATATCATCACATGTAATAGTCCATCCTTTGATCAAAATCACTGTGTACATGCATGGAATCTTCAAATCTCTAAGGCATTTAAACAAATTAAGGTTTTGATGCATGCAACTTCCAAGAAAGGTCAAAATAGAAAAAATGATTCAATCAAGCTCTAGTGGTTTAATTATCTACTGCTTCAACTAGAAAATCAAGTTTTCCCAAATCACAAATTTTCATGTGCTAACATTGTTTCCAATGGGGATGTCATCCTCCCTGTGATGTGCCAAAGAACCCGCAAACCCTATGTCTAATCCATTGGGCTACTTCCAAACAATACATGCAACCTGTGGTTGACTTGCTCTCCACTGAAATCATCCTATATTGAAAAACTGAGAAAACTAAAATCCAAATTGAAATCAAACTGCACACTACTGAAAACCCAAGATGAACTACATACCAAGATTAAGAACTGAAAGAATGCCTTCCCAACAAGCTTATTGATCACACCTATATCCCTAAGCTTCTCCATGAGCTTCCTGATTAGGTGAAATAAAAAATCCAATGCAACCATGTAAGCATATGTTCTACTCTTTGATTTCTTTGTATGTGCTTCTTTAGGGGAAATATAAAAGACCTGCTTGCTAGAAACTCATTTAAAAATTTACAAACAGATTCAAATTTAAGAAAATAATTTTTTTTGGGACTATTTATTGCCTCCAACAAAACTGCAAAAGGATCCTCAAAAACATGTAAAATACAACCATCCTGTATCAACCCTTCAACTTCTTTCCTGCTTCTATGTAAATCCAACTGATGGTTATCATGATAGGGTTGCAAATCTGCATAAGTCTGTTGGAAATAAAAATATGCTGAATCATAAAACATTGTTGACTGCAATGAAACCCTTGCTAGCAAAAAAGACAAGACTGATTTTGATACAAACTTATCATCCTTTTCATCTTCAAACTCATGGTTACTCAATAGATGCAATTTTGAATTGAAAAAACCTTTCATATAACAAGCAACAGGGTCATCAAATACATGAGGAATTTGCTACCAATTTATGCTATTATGAGCTTGCTCTGGTAAATTATAATGATTTTGCATCGGATCATAGTCCTTGATTTCAATGATATAATCTTAAAATTTTTCTGCAAGAACTTAAATGAAGGAAAAAATAATGACAAGGAATTGCCCTGAGCCGATTCACTAGTTTCTCCATACTCTTCATTGTTGTCATAACTATAATATGCAAGTTGAGTGACCCCATGATACTACTGAAACTGAACACTTCTTGATGGAGAACATGCAGCTGGCTTCTCTAGAAAATCCTTCTCATAGTCATCATTGTACTCATCATACCTGGGAAAAAAATCTACATCTGCAATGTCATCCACAAGAAAAAATCTTGGTACATAAACTTTCTCTTCGGTAGGTTCATGTTGGAAAAGATCAATTGTCTACTCATGCTGAAAAAGATCAGTATGTAAATCAACTTCTCGTTTATGCACAATCTCATGTTCTTCTACTACATCATCTTTCTCTTCATTTGCAACACTCTCTAAATTCTGATTTTGAAGCCTATGACATGCTTGAATATTGTCTTCCACTTCTGGGGCATCATCAAACATCTGTTGTAAGGTCTTAGATCTTATTTCCATTAGAAGGAAAGACAAATCTGGATGAAAGTATGTTTCATAATGGAGCATGACAACAACTTCAGTGGGTTGAATTTCCTTGGGCAAGTTGTAATAAAGACTGGAAAACATCCTACTGAACGTAGAGATAGTTTCATTGCTATACCTTTTCATGGCATGAAATTCTGTAAGATGTAGATCCAAATATTTCCTCTTGCCCCAAAATTTCAAAAAGACATTTTAAAATTTGTTATTGGATAAATCAGTGAATGCGGACATAAACTAATCTCCCTAGATCCCCCTAGATCTAGAACAAAACAAGACATGACATGACG
Organism: Picea sitchensis; assembly: GCA_010110895.2. NCBI lineage: Eukaryota > Viridiplantae > Streptophyta > Pinopsida > Pinales > Pinaceae > Picea > Picea sitchensis. The sequence goes on along the minus strand of SNQJ01S0013678.1, from coordinate 33,600 downwards.
CTTTCCCTAGGTTGCTACCATTGAATTTATCACCTAAGAAGGAGTGTGTGACATACCTTTATATATCGTTTCCCTATATCTTTGTTGTCCATGCTTCGCTCTCGTGCTCTTGCGAGATCAGATCTGATGACACAAACCAACCAAAGTGAAAGCAACAATTGTAGATTTAATGAAGACCTAAACACATGATCAAGGAGTCATGTAATAAAACACTAATGATTTTATGGGAAAGAAACATGCCACTGTATCATATTAAGTAAAAGTGGAAGCTACAACCAAATTTCCTTGATGTTGCAAGTTCCCTTTCGGTGGTCCTTTGTTCCAACACACACATACACTTGCTCTGAATTTGCATGAAGATAGTCCACAAAGCATGATGGACAAATGGAGGCCTCAAGCATTAATTGTACCAGGATTCTTCATACAGTCTTCAGCCTATTCTTTGCTCAATATTTCTTGACCTTGCTTAGCCTTTTGCATGAGAAATCCATTATTATATAGGATAAGGTGAAGTGGTTACTAGGATGAGGATGATCCCACCAAATCAGAGAAGCCAGTAAGATCATAACCATATGGACGCCACCTCACATTCTAGAAGATTCTCCTTCTAGAAACTTCATTAAACTTCTTCCTTTTCTTAGCTTCAAGTGCTTCTGCACCCTGCCTATATAACAACATGCGGAAATCCCGCAGGCCAGGCATAGAGCATCCTGTGTAAATCAAGGATTTTCGCACCATGTACCACCGTCAGCCTGTGACATCATTCTAAAAATATGCCTTGTAGGGGAAGAACTCAACCATTTTCCTCATGTGAAAGATTGTTTTGGAAGCCTGAACACATGCCTATGGGGTCATCATCAGAGTGACCAAAATAATGTGTAACAGAATGCCCCCCAAAGTATGAGGCTGGAACATGTGAAAACCAAAATGCTTTGTAAAATGCGCGTGTGTGTCGAGAACAAGGAGCGCACCAATCAGGAAACTACAAACAATCAAGTATCTGCATAGAATTATACCATTTCTGAGGTAGGAATTCCCATGCTCAGATTACAAGTGATTGAAATCATAAATGCAAGTCATGGCCACCAACTATACACTGTGGATCCATGTCATCAAGATTATACATAGCCACCAGAAATACACCATGGATCTATGTATTAGAAAGTGTAAATTCAAACATAGCCATGAGACATACAAAGTGGATCTGTGTGTCAATTCAAATCATAAATAATCCATCGCAACCTGGGCCAAAAATATAAGACCCAGGGTCTTCAATCCCGTCATCCATAAGTACGAATCTAACCATGCGATTACAGTTGTTGAAGTCAAACATGGCCGAAACCACTTGATTATCGGTCATTGATGAAAACCATTAACAAGTGCGAGGGAAATCACCATTGATGTCAATGACTCCCAAGGTACCCTAGTACAATCCAACAAATGTGAATAAATGAACTGAAGTCGAACACTCTATGAAATCTCTCGACCAGGGACCAATGATGTGAATCCATAGTTGAGAGCAAAGAAACCTGCCATTGAGGCATGCAGGCTCTAAGGTTCTAAACGATTTCTAAGTCTTGTCCCTGGATGATGAGTTGAATTCGACAAAAAAAAGACTCGTCATAGGAGGGCCTTGATGTATCCCCCATCAATGACATGAAATAAGTAACAGATTAAGGGTAGATAAAAGTATGAAATTGATTCGAAACTGACACAGGGAAGGCCGACATGGTAAGAAATGACAATGCAGATGGCCGACTCGAGGGATGGCTTGTTAGGAATTCTCTTGAACATATGAATGAAATGAAACTGGTCTTGGAAGCATTGAATCAAAGAGGACCCAAGATATGAATTCGAAGAAGGCCAGACAAGAGACAAATGGATTTTCCAACCCGGATTCAAATGACGAAGGGGGTGTCATGTTCAAGAGCGACTAGTACTGCCACTAACAGAGGTACAAAAACACATCTCTTTCCCAAATTGTCCCCCACCATTTCTGGCGAGTACCTCTTTATTTTTGCATAAGCTTTAGGAGGATAACATATGCTTGTAAATGTAATCTCATCCTTTGGATGAGTCCCTCGGAGTATTGTTAACGAACCCTAAGAAGGAGTGGTTCGGTCCCATGTGGGTCTTTCGATGTTTATTTAACGAGTCAAAAGATAGAAAACTCGTGGGTTTTTCAAGTTTATAGAGTTTGAAAAACACTTAAAGAGAACTCTCTTAGTTCCTTTTTAGTAAAATAGTTTGGCGGGACCGAAAAAGTGATAAACTATCACCCATCAAATGTTTTATTCAAATACTTTTACGAGCGTAAACATAACAAGGTTGCTCGACAATCTTTTTGTTTTTATGGAGTGCGAAAAGAGCTTAAAGGATAATCCATGGGTTCTGTTTTTCATGTTTCCATGATGAGTACGAAATAACAACAAAAGTATACTCAATTTTGTTCTCATTGATTTTCGAGCATGAGAACGAACAAAGACTAGGCTCGAGGTTTTTCTAAAAAACCCTAAAAATGACTAGTACATGTAACAAACAACAAAGCGAATTAAAGAACATCCATACGGAATTGTTTAGGACTTTAGTCTCATCACCTGCGAAAAATAAAAGACTCATGGGACCATTAGACCTTTAGGTTAAGAAAAAACACATTAAAATAATATAAAATATTATTAGACAAATAAAAAGTTGAATAAATAGGGGTAAAAATTCTTATTTGCTACTTCATTCCAAATTTGTCTAGAAACCTTATTTTTAACTCTTTTTTAGCTATCGATTGCGAGAAGCATAGGATACCATTCAACAAACAGTCTCCATCAACACGGTAAGCTCGTCATCCCCTTCTTTTTCAATGGATTATAATGAATTTGTTTTGATTAAAAGGTGGTTTTTGGGTGAGTTTTTGGGCTGGTGGAATTGCACTGGGGCCGCCGCAGGTGGCCAATATCGGGACCTGTGGAAATCAAGTATTTCCGTAGGTTCCCTATGGCTCACCTACGGAAATGTCGCACTGTATCTAAAGTTTTCCTGCAGTAGCCGAAAGTCCAAAAATTTTCCCACGCATTTGCCCAAAACAGAATTTCAAATGCAACGTTTGAATATGCTATTCCCTTTTTCTCTCTTCCATGTAGGTTTTTGATTGCAAATATGTTGGAGTGGAGAGAATGGGAACACGACGATGATGAATTCGAGGCATTGAATGATCCAGGGACCGTGAATTCCCTATGACAGTGTGTATTATTAAAAAATTTCAAAATCCAGGGCATGAGAGCCCAACTGAGGTTACTAGAATACCTGGTCCACATGTGGGATGTAGATCAACAGGTGTTTCATGTGGGTGTACATGTTATTTCCTTGGATATTGAAGACATTTAATTTTTGACAGGATTATCCCATCGTGGAGCACATGTGACCTTAACAGGAGGTCGAGGTGGTGGTTTGCCGATGAGTGAATACATCCATCGGTACTGTGAACCTGAGGCCGAAAGGCACAAAGGTAAGGTAGATATCAGAAGCCTTCAGGATTTAACCCTCCAGACCATTTTGTTTACCATTGCACAGATGGAAGGAAGTGCATCTCCACACATGGCCCTCCAAAGTTATTTTTAGTATGTCATGGAATGCACATAACCTCGTGTGTTCAATTGGTGCGATGGTCTTCTTCGCAGTATGAAGACACAGTTAACCAAGAGCAAGAATGAGGACCTGAAGCAATTAAGGTATGGGTCCATTTTGGTGTCTTTCTTCTTAGAAAGGGTTCATCATTTATGCCTACAGGTAGAGTGGGGTATACCAACACCACAGGATCCAAGGATGAAACAATGGTGCGATCTCATGGCATGACATGTAGCGGGCCCTATTGTGAAATACAATGATGCATTCTTTGATTGGTTGAGGCCCCAGATATTGATGATCGATGATTATGCCTATGTCGGCTTGGAATTCTGAGGTGACCCCGATTTGGTTTTACCTGAGGGTTCTCAGTGGGGGGATCTAGGTAAGAAAAATATTTTTCTTTTTATGATGTTTTGTGAATTTTTTAGAATATAAGATGTTTTTTATGTTTTCTATCCAAATGACTAATCAAAAAATTTTGACCATGCAAATGTAGGGCCACATCGGCCTCCAGGTACATCTCCCATTCAGAGGCGAGGGGAGGCAATTGTAGTAGTCGGATGGGATGCTGACGACTACGAGGAAATCAAACAAAATCTGGAAGGTCTGACAAGGAACATCCCGAACATCTTGATCAATGAGATACCGAGGCGTTATCGGCGCCACACTGTAGGCGTGTCTGGTTCACTAAGATGACTACTCTATACGGTAGCACGGGCAGTAGTATGCTACCGTGAGCAACACCCATGATGCTTTTTGTAGAAGTCATGGAC
>SNQJ01S0013678.1:15299-29199 GCA_010110895.2 Picea sitchensis | reverse complement strand
TGTGGCTTCTACTGGTCTACTTTGCTTTATATACAACATGTAATGAGTGATTGGATTTATAAATTCCTCAAATGTCTGTCTAACACATAATTGGCTAATGCATCGGTTAACGTATTTAGGCATCTAGGAATATGTTGATATCGATATAATCAAAGTAATGTTCCAAGAGACGAATTCGTAAATATACCCGTAATAAAGTAGGACTTCAGATAGTGTAAATGTTACTTAACTGTAACACTACTAGCTACGAATCAAGTCGTACAACCAGCTGTCAAATCCCAAGTGAAATAACATCGGTCAACAATTCGACGACTGTGATATATTCTGCGATATTATTGGTTGCATGACCGAGGAAAAAACCTTGTAGAATGCTAATTTTAATCTTGGGTGCATAAATTTCCCAAGCAGCAGAAGCTAGGTTCTGAGTACTACGACTAGCACCATCGACGAAGCCATTGTAGGGTAGAGAAGATGTCGACATCTAGAAACCAAGCACAACGCAAGGTAAGTAGTTGGTGGTCGAAACCAAATAACGAAAAACACACAAAAGTAGCACACAAAAAGTATGATACAGTCAAAATACAAGCACTCATGCAAAGATAGTATAAGCATAGTACTTCTTCAAGTAAAGCCCATTTCTGGGTTCAATCAAAGGAATGCCATCATAATCTACTAACTCATAAGCTCCCTTCTCTAACACTCATTTGATGATATATGGACCACTCCACATAGATTCGAATTTTCTGGCTCCTAGTAGATCACGATTTTGTTCATAGAGGAGAACTAGATCTCCCTCAGAGAAAACACATGGCTTTCCATGCTTGTCATATTGGTATTTTATGTGTTTCTTCTAGGTTTCAATAACTAGGGTGGCATCACGACAGGTCTCATCTAATCGCATAAGATGCAATAGACGTTCCTCTTCGGCAGAGGTGTTTGGAAGAAGTTCGACAGTTAGCTTCAAAGATGGTATTTCGCATTCAATCGGGAGAATGACTTCAATGTTGTAGACTAGTTGAAAGGGGGTAAATCCCGTAGCAGACTTAACAGACATCTGATAGGCCCATAATTCCAAAAACAACATCGTGTGCCAGGTGGTCTTATGGATTCCTATTATCCAACGAAGCATAGTGATAAGGATTTTATTTATTTCTTCAACTTGGCCGTTGGCTTGTGGATAGTAGGGGGTTGAGTTTTCATGCCGAAGATCCAACTTGTCGATAAGTTCAAACATCATAAAGTTTCAAAAATGGCTACCGTGTTCAGTAACGATAGCTTGAGGGATTCCGAATCGAGTAATAATATGATTAAATATGAAAAGGGCTATAGTTTTCCCAGTATTGTCGAATGTAGGCATCGCCTCGACCCATTTTGTGAAATAATCCAGCTATGATAATGTATCGATGCCCCCCGGCCAAGTGAAGATTACGTGTCATGAAATTGATACCCTATTTTGTGAAAGGTCCCACGGAAACTACAAGGTGTAAGGGAGTGGGATGTGATCTTATTTTATTATTGTATGTTTGGCAAGCATGGAATTTTTGGATGGCAGTAATACAATATTTAAATAAATAAGGCCAAAAATACCCGGCTCATAAGATCTTCTGGGTAGTGGCATACCCAGACATGTGACCACCACATTCTCCAGAATGGTAGTCATTCAATGGTTTCTTAGCCTCGTCATAGGTGAGACATCGTCAAAAAACAGAGTCAACCCCGTGGCAATAAAGAGTGTCACCGAGGATGATATATTGATGAGCTTGATATCGTATACGATGATGGTTAGCGATAGATAGATCGGGGCAAAATTTTTGAGTCTGGAGATATATAATGATATCTCCATACCAAATGTCATTGGAACTGATCAGAAAAAGAGATTCATCAGGTAAAGAGTCTTCTGCTACATTTTCTGTCTCAGTGTAGGGAAGGTCACACATTAGTTCGAAAAACACCAAAGATTTCTTAGACCTAAAGCATTCAAATTCTAAGTCAAAATCTTGGAGAATTACTATCCATTTAGAGTACTTTCACCCTAGCAATTGGCATGCAAGAATGTGCTACATGGGGTTGCAATCGAAAATTACAGTGGTCTTGCATAATAGGATGTAGTGACGGAAACGTTGGATAGCTTGAATAGCTGCCATGGCCATCTTTTCAACATGTAAGTATTTGGTTTCGGTGGTCGTGAGACACCGACTCAAATAATAGATGACATGTTCGTCGTGTGAATCATCTTCTTGGACTAGAACCATGGCGATGGTAGATTCCGAGGCAGCGAGATAAAGGAAGTAATCTCGACTATAATCGGGTGGGAAAAGTAATGGGGTACAAGTTAAAGTCAGTTTCAAAGATTCAAAAGCTTTGTTGGCGGTTGAATCCCATACGAACTTAGAACTGTTCTTTAGCAGTCAAGTAAATCCGAGCGTTAATTGAGCATAGTTTGGGATTAAACGATGTAAAAAGTTTGCCTTCCCTTGCAAACTTTGAAGCTGGTGAAGTGAAGAAGGAGGAGGGAGATTGAGGATCGCTTCGACCTTCAAAGGATCAACCCTGATCCCCTAGCATGACATGATAAAACCTAGAAGTCGACCGAACTCCACACAGGAATTTTTTTTGTGTGGGTTTAAGCGTATACGATAGAACCGACAACGAAGGAAAATGGCTCAGAGGTGTGCCAGATGGTCACGACGATGCATGGAATGTGCCGGTAGGTCATCTAGATATGGATGTACAATGTGCTTAATGTCATGAAAAACATAAGACATGGCGCGTTGAAAATTCGCACCGACGTTCTTTAAATTGAAGGGTAGTTTTCGGTAGGCAAAGGTTCCCCAAGGAAAAATAAAAGCGGTTTTGTGTTGATCCGCGGACAAGATGTTTATTTGATTATAGCCGGAGAAACGATCCATTAAAGAGAAGATTTCACTCCCGACGCAATCGTCGACGATCTAGTCAACAAAGGGGGTGGAAAAGTTGTCCTTAGGACAAGCTTGATTTATATCCCTATAATCAATGCAGAAACAGATCGTACCTTGTTTCTTGTTAAGTGGAACGAGATTGGATACTCAATCAGTTAAAGCCACATGATAAATAAAACTAGCTTTAAGAAGTTTTTCGACTTCAAGCTTAATAGCAGTGGCTTTATGAGGGTGGACTGGACGAAGTCTTTGTCAGATGGGTCTAGCGCCCGGGTATGTATTAATTTCATGTACAACAATATCAGGGTCAATACCCGACATTTCTTCATAGCTCCAAGTGAAGATGTCATGAAACCCTTGAAAAGGTGACTTATATGCGACAACCTCGTCAGTGGAACACGAAACTCCAATGTGAACATTTTCAACAACTCCAAGTTTAATGGATATGTCGAGGGAGATGGTGGGCGAAATATTAATTAAGTTCCCTTCATATAACACGTAGTGTGACGACTCGAGAACAGAGGAAATGACAGCAACGGTCGATGGAGTCGAGATCCGTTGGTAACTCTCGATGGTGTGTTGTTCGAGGAAGAGAATGGAATGATGATGTCCATCATCCCAAGAGGTGTCTTCCATCGACATAACTGACATAATCATCTCATCCATGGGAAAAATAACGTGGAACAGGTCAGGAGACGAATGACTGAGAGAGAGGGTAGAAGGGGATGCTGATTGAATGGCTTCATAGGTAGATTCAACCATACTTAAAGGCATTTGGTTTTCGTAGCAAGGATAATCACTAGGTTTGGGTATTACCCACGGGTCAGAAGATGTTTGAGTTTTATGAATGGAGGTGGAAATCATGTTGATCGAGGAAACCAAAGGAGGTGGAGCATCGGGAGGTGGGATTGGGAATATACCCATCAAAGTTGAATCTTTAATTAGGCCCACATCAATGTTATCATACCCAGGCGATGTCTTCACGATAAAAGGTATGTTTCTAGTACAGGTGTCAGAGTTGAAAAAGGCTAGTTGGTGGACAGTAATGACCTTTCCCTGATGTGGAAAATGTAAAACAAGGAAAAGGGTAGACACAACGACGCGCATCGCATTAATCCAGCTACGACCAAGTAAGAGGTTATAATCGAGAGGTGCATCAAAGACCTCAAATTCAACATTGACTGATTTTCTTTCCAACGTAATAGACACCGAAGGAAGTACACCATAGGGTTTAAAGCCAGAGCCATTGAAGGCCTTAAGCATGTTATATGATTTCGTAAGAGGAGGAGAGTTGATGGCCTTCCAATAGGCAACAAACATTACACACGTGGAGGCATCCTCATCAATAACAGTCCTATAGATGTTCTTGTCAGAGACAACAACTTGTATTTGGAATGCTAGTTGAGGGGGGAGTCTTGAAATGTGATCTTCGAGGTAAAAAATTATGAAATTTGTATCCGTAGGATCAATTCCACCGATAGCCTTTAGTAGTTCCTTCCGTTGAGCAACGAAACTTTGAAGGACTTCGAGAGCCGACATCCCAGAAGGTGCTTGTGCCAGATCTTCTACAATACTGTAGTTCTAAGCAGTACGTGCATGAGGGTTGAAGGAAAAATTTCGAACAACACCCTTTAGGGGAGGGCGAAGAACTGTATTGAGACTCGGTCGTTCGATATGAAGAGGACCATTGGGAGGTTAAGTTGAGGGAGGTTGTTGAACCAATGAAGGTGGTATATCGTCAACCTTCTCCTTTGAGGAAGAGTAATATTTGGCTTGAGTGGTAAGTGTGATGTCATTCTTTCTAGAATCGCCAGTACACATGAGTACATAAGAAGTAGTGGAGGGAGAGGGTTGGTCATGGATGACCAATTGGGCCTACTGTTGATAAGGGAAAGGTTGAGACAAAATGGCAGGTGTGGGAGGTTTCGTGGTCCCTTGGAGGAACTTAGTAACCTCGACCCGTCTTGGACAATATTTCATATAGTGATCATCACCATAGATAAGGAAAGGGTATCGAGGTTTGCGCTTATCCTTATCATCAATAGGTTGGGTTTTGGATTTCTTAGATTGTGGGTTATTTTAATCCTCCTTATTCTTACCTTTCCCTTTTTTAGATTTATTCTTTCTGGCAAGGGTAGATTGAACAGAGTTAACCTCAGAGGTTTTTTCAGTGGTAGGGGTAGGAGACAAAGCATTTTGAAAATTAGAAGCATTAGACTTGGGGTTGGTGGGAGAGGCTTTTGTATTTTGAGGTTGAGCATGGAAAGTGCCAATCACACCATCAACCGCATGAGAAGCAATAGGGGTAGTTGAGGTAGTTGTAGTAGAAGGGCGAGGTGCATCAGGGAGTAAGTCGTAAAGAGTACCCATTTGTGAATAAACAAGGTCGAGGTACTGAGCACAATTGATAGCCTGTTCTTTGGTGACAACTCCACCCATGGAAATATCACTAGAAATTTCATTCACGAATGATTTCGTGAACCACTCTGCCAATAACTGATCGGGGAGATTGAGTTTGATCAAACATCGTCTTCGTATCCACTCATGAATATGATCAGAGATGTGAGTGGCCTTAGTTTGCTTGAAGGAACTCAAGATCTTGGTTCCTATTTCATAACAGATCGATAATTGGTAGTGTGTAAGGAAATCCATGTCTAGGGTATTAAAGTCAGTGAAGAAACCTCGTGGTAGTTCTATATACCACTTTGCAGCTGAACCCGTGAGAGTTTGTTGGAAGAGTCGTAACTGAATGGAATCATCCATCAAAGAGTTGGATGAACACCAAAGGTGGAAAGTCATGACATGGTTGTTCGGATCCTCTCCCGATTTACCGTCAAATTTTGGAATGTCGGACAGTAATTTGGCCAGTATAACGGGCCAGTGGGGAGAATGTAGGATAAGATCATTCAAGATTCTATACAAATCAGGTAGATCCAAAGTGTCTAATGAGGGTAATTGTCTATTCATAGGAGGATACTAGTGACTTTTGGGAGGGAGTCTCATCGGTATACCAGTAGGACCATAAGCAGTTTGCATGTGAGGCGAAGGTCCTAACAGATTCATACGTGTGTGCGGAGGCATGTATCCCATAGGGTTCTACTAGTTGGGGATGTTCCCTTAGGGAGGGACAATAGGTTGAACGTTCGAACGCCAAATGGGATTGGAAGAATCGAGGTATAACTGACCCGAAGTAGGGGGTATAAAAGAGATAACTTGAGGTTGTTTCCCTACAGATGATTGTGGATTTCCTTGAATAATAAAATTCCAATATTAGGCTAGTGATCCGAGGATGTTCTGTCCATGTTGTGGATTATATCCTCTGAGTGGTGGTTGTCCTCCAGGTGAGGATGATGCCCCAATTTGGGTTTGACTTCCAAATTGAGTTTTCCCCCCTGAGTTATACTGTCCCCCAATAGGAATCTGATAACCATAAGTGAATAACAGAGTAGAAATTCCACAAGTAGTAGAGCCACTGGGTTCGAATCGTCCTATAAAAGGTGGATAAGACCCTCCAGAGACGAACTGGGATGGTGTCGGAATAGAACCGAAAGCAGAATTATACCCAAGAGGAGTAAAGACTCCAGAAGCTCTGGATGGGACTTGGGTAGTAATGGGGATAGAATCATTCAAGGCATTATACCCAAGAGGGAGTGACGAGATTTGTCTAGATGAACGCGGTGTACCAATAGGAAGTTTGTTAGCCACCGTGGTCCCGATGGGGATAATCGTAGTGTTTGGGACCATTGTGGAGTGGGCCTACTGAAGAGGGATAGTTGAGATAGGACCAGCCTTTGAACCAGTGAATAAATAACAAGTTGTACTGTTAAAGTGATCTAAAGGTATCGTAAATGTAGTAGATATCTCGGATGGTTCAGAAACAACAGGTATCTCAACTTATGCCTCTGAGCTGGGAAGGTTCCGCCTAGAAGTCAGAGTTTGAGATATGTCAGTGGTCCAAAAAGGATCCTCGTTTTCAAGGCCGGCAAGGATTCCAGTTGGTAGTCCAGAAGTGTCAACAACAAGTTCTCTAGATGAGTTCAGTCGGAGAATACGTCTCTCGTATCTAGGAGGTAAGAGAAAAGCATCCAAAGAATCAAAAACATTTTGAAAACTTTCTAAAGAGTCAGTTCTCTCCGCTTTTGAAGGTATGTGGTATTGGATCTCACTCTGTTGAGGAGAGTCCTCTGATGGATTAGGGAGCAAGGGTTGGGAAACTTACAGATCTTCCGGAGGTATTCCTTGCATCCTACGCGAATGACGTGGAGGGTCAATGTTGGCCGAACCGAAAATTTTACAAAAAAAATCTATGGCCAACTATGTAAACAAACAACAATCGCTAGTAGAATCTAGGAATCAAAACCAAGAAAACAAAACCTTCTTGTTCCGAAGTCACTAGTTGGTGATGAAATCCAACGTTGCGAAGTCGAGACAAGAAGGGGCTGGGCTAGGGTGGAAAAGTTATGTTGGTGACTTGCTTAACGGACTTACACCCTGGTGCAAGCTCCCACACATAATCGTGGGTATACCCTCCAAGGAGCCCGAGTGAGTTTGGCCAACGTCGATTCTAGGTACCATGAAGACTTGCCCCTCCACAGTCATTTTGTGTAATATCTTAAGAAGATAGGCAACTAAGGCTACCAAAAACAACAATGATGCTTGGGGAGACAGTCAATAGTCTGATCCACGCACAAGGGCAGGGTATCTAATCCGAAATCAAATTGAGAGGCTTCCACTCATCATTGTGGGGGTGGGTATACCTTCAAGCGACCCCCATAATACGCTCAATCTCTACACCGAGATCAACAAAGCAGGGTGAGTAACTCTGTCGATCTCAATGCGACCTCAGGTTTGACCCTTGTGTGAGAAGGGCTTCCCAGGAAAAAATGTTGCAAATGGAATTTTACACTCCCTATCACAAGATGCTATTATGTGTTTTGTGCTTTGGAGAGTGTGTCTCACTAGCTATTCCAAAGCTCTAGCCTAACTAATGTTGGTGTAAAAGAGCCCTAGAAAAAAAAATTACTAATCAAGTTTTAGATTTTCACAATATTTTAAAAGGTTGTTGTTACTCAAGAGGGAGATGGGAATGAAACCAATGTTGCATAAGACCTTGACCCAACAATATGAAAATAGAAATGAATGATGCAAATTTCCGTTCAATGAATTCTATCTACAACAGGGAGAAGGTGTTTCCGGAATGATGTTAGCTACGAAATATAATTCCTTTTTCTTTAAATGAACACAATTTCAAACAACCGATAAACAATGAAGTTCTTCAATGTTCTCTTCTCTTAAATGCAATAAATTTTCTTATGTTTTATTATTTAAAAGAATGGATAACTTCAAATTTTTCCTCTCTAAGACCAGACCAAGGGCATGACAGAGAAAGGACAAGTAATCTAAGAAAATTTATACATTCAACAAGCACCCAAATCAAACTTTCAATGAAGATAAAAGTAAAAAATGACGAGAAAGTATTTCCTCAAATGCGAATGAAGAAATAACTTCTCAATCATCAAGCAATCCAGAATACGTAATCAATCCAAAACTTCAAATCCAATCCAAGATTTTTAATCTTACAAGCACTCAGATACAAGCTCAGAGATTATACCCTGGTCAATAAAAATAAAAAAAACAAAAAAAATGGAAAAAGACTAAAAGAGAGGTGTTCGATCTTCGAAACCAATCAACAACAAGTCAAATGTTTAGAAAAAAGTCATATTTTGGTATTAAAAATCCTTTCCAGTTGGTTAAAGAAAAAACTGGGCATCAACAGAGGCTAAGACCCAACTCAAAAAATTTCACAAACGCCGTTGCAGGTTGATAGCATATCACAGTGCGAAAATCAAGAGTTTCTGCATGTCAGAAATGGAAAGGGTGTGGAAATCCCACACTGAAGCAAACAACCAGGATCCGGAAATTGGAGGTTTCCGCAGGCTATGTATAGGGTATAGTGTGGAGGTGTTTTTAAATCAAGAAATTTTGAGAAGAGGGAAAAGGATCTAAGTGGGTTTTTAAATTCAGAGAGTCTGAATGGATCTCCCACAGACTCAGAGGCTGATTCAAGTGAAAATAATAGGTAAAGAGAAAATGGCCAACAAAAAACCACAATGAAGTCGTATCCCCAGTGGAGTCACCAATTTTGTTATTGGATAAATCGATGAATGCAAACATAAAATAATCTTCCTAGATCCCCCTGGATCTAGAATAAAACAAGACATGACATGACACTTTCCCTAGGTTGCTACCATTGAATTTATCACCAAAGAAGGAGTGTGTGACATACGTTTATATGTTGCTTCCCTATATCTCTGTTGTCCCTGCTTCGCTCCAGTGCTCTTGTGAGATCAGATATGTAATGACACAAACCAACCAAATTGAAAGCATCAATTGTAGATTCCCTAAACACGTGATCAAGGAGTCATGTAATAAAACACTAATGATTTTATGGGAAATAAACATGTCACTGTATCATATTAAGTAAAAGTGGAAGATACAACCAAATTTCCTTAATGTCGCAAGTTCCCTTTCGGTGGTCCTTTGTTCCAACACACACATACACTTGCTCCGAATTTGCATGAAGATAGTCCACAAAGATTGATGGAAAAATGGAGGCCTCAAGCATCAATTGTACCAGGATTATTCATACAATCTTCAGCGTATTCTTTGCTCAATCTTGCTTGACCTTGCTTAACCTTTTCCATGAGAAATCCATTATTATATAGGAGAAGGTGAAGTGGTTACTAGGATGAGGATGATCCCACCAAATCAGAGAAGCCAGTAAGATCACAACCATACGAACGCCACCTCACATTCTAGAAGATTCTCCTTCTAGAAACTTCTTCCTTTTCTTAGCTTCAAGCGTCGTCGCACCCTGTCTATATAACAACATGTAGAAATCCCGCAGGCTAGGCATAGAATAGCCTGCAGAAATCAAGGATTTCCGCACTGTGTACCACTGTCATCCTGTGACGTCATTCTAAAAATGTGCCTTGTAGGGGAAGAACTCAACGATTTTCCTCATGTGAAATATTGTTTTGGAAGCCTGAACACATGCCTATTGGGTCATCATCAGAGTGACCAAAATAATGTGTAACAAAATTCCTCCCATGAGTCGATTGATTTAGGCTATAAGTTCTTGAACCATTCTTTGGCCTCTCCTTGCAATGACTGGGGAATGAATCTCATTAAAACATCCTCATATTCAACCTCAAAAAGGTCACTGAAATTCTCAAAACCCTGAAGGTGTTTTTTAGCCAGGATGTTATCTCCATCAAAGATAAGGATGTACTTATAATGATTTACTGTAAAATCATGAAGAGCATGAGGCAATTTGAGAGGCCTATATATGTCCGGGATATTAGAGGGTATATGATCAAGCTCAAGAGGTATAAGATCAACCTTGGTCACATGAAACTCATCAGATTGGTCATGAACATCATGTGATTTATATGAAGGTTTTTGGTCAGGCTCAACAATGCAATAAGAAGGATATGAAACTTTTAAAGAAGGATTTTCAAATGCATATTTGTGGTCTTCATTAGAATACAACATGTAAAGACAAATTCTTTTAACATGTTCAGGAAAGGACAAGAGGTAACTGATGAAAAAAAATATCTCTTGGAAAAAACTGAAGCTTTGATATCTGGTTTTCCCATGATGTCTTTCCATGTCTCTATCAATGGATCTCATCCCCCAATGGAGTCTTTGAATCTAATTGAAGCATGATTGGAGTCACCAAGTGAATGGTACAACCTTCTTTGTGTTTGTCCTCTGTTCACCATCAGAAGTCAAATCTGATGTTTTTCATTTATCCCAAGGATGATTTCACCTTCGCTCCCCAACAACGACGCCAAAATGTCATCACTCTATGATTTTCCTAGGTTGTATTAGACAATACCAAAGGTAACCATTTCAGACCAAACTTTTGACTGAAAGTTGTCCCTTTCAGTCAGAGAGGGCTCTCTCTACAGGTCTACTACTCATTGCCACTGTGTAACATTTTGAAATGGAGCTCAATGGATAGATTTTTAAAAGGTAAGGTTGGGTTTTTAAATGGTTGGTTGGAAAATATGGAGGGAGAAACCATTGGGTAATGGAGTCAAGGTATGAGCTTAAATATATTGATTCAATAGCTAGTAATGTAATCTTTGAAAACAAAGGCAAAGTAGGTGATGTTCTTCAACAAATAAACAATATTGAGATGGCAACAAAAAACAGAAAAGGAAAGACCATTACATTAAGATCATCTAGCCCGGGATGAGTTCTTAATGGAACTTTAGAAGAATTACCAAAGAATTAAGATCACCATGAACACAACACCAAATCAAGATGAATTCTGAAACATGTAATCCTTAACACATAAAAAATTATTTATTGTATGAATGGAGCATCAAGTAAAGATGAATTACAAACATCTACTCTCAATTAAATACTAGAAGAGATAAACTAACATGAAATGAGAATTAAAGACAAGGAAAAACATACTTAAAAAAACACCATAATGAATCTCTTCTTCATGAAAGCATTGCGCTTCTGTATTAACTCATAAGATATTCATAAATGGTACACAAAGATGAATTCCAAACATCTACTCTCATTTAAGTACTAGAAGAGATAAACTAACATGGAATGAACATTAAACACACGGAAAAACATACTTAAAACAACACCATAATGAATCTCTGCTTTTGTATTAACTCATAAGATATTCATAAATGGTACACAGTACAATAGGATTATCTCACTAAAAGTCTAACCCCTTTTATATTCTCTTTATGATAATATATAGAAAAAATTCATATCAAAGCTTAAAGAGGTCGAAATCCTTCCTTAGCTAAAGATAGGAAGAGGTTACAATAGCTTAGGAAATAATATTTGGAAAAATATGTCCATATCCTACTTTCTAGGATTTGGTTTTTGACCAACTAAAATTGTGCTAACTGAAGAGAAAATCATGGGATTTGGTAGAAAAATATTCAAGCTTCACTATCCAAATAAATTTGGGCTCAACCTTGCTAAGTTGGAGGTCCACCATGTTGAATTTCAAAAAATTCTAGAACTTTGTCAGTAAATTTGGCTTGGAGAAATTTTGGAAAATAGGCCTCAAAGATGACATCATATCTCCCAAATTATGATAGATCTGTAAAAATAGGGAGAGGTTTTTATTATTTGGTCTATCCTTGACAAAAAAATATTTCATTTTTCAAAAATTCCTTTCCATTTTGTCAGAAACTTAATTTGAAGTTGTCTGCTAAAACAATTAGAAACATAACATGCTCTGTCACAGTTGCGTAGCAAGGTCGATGCGCAACAAGAACCGACAACAAAAACACAACAAAGGCTATTTTCACACTTTGTACACCTTTTTGATTTTCACTGATAGATGATGTTGCCTAGTGGTGACTTTGATCTTATGACGATGATAAGGTTCCCTATAACTCTTTGTACCTCTTTCAAAATGTCATTTGCTTCCCAAAACTCTCAAAACCCTAATATGCTAAACTGCAACAAATGAACTTATATTACTTCAGACTGATACACTGTTTATGTTGTTACATTCTTAGTGTTCATGTCCTTACTATCCCTGTGATTAGGCTTTGAGTTGAAACTGACAACAAAACCCCTTCTTGCTGCTAAAAAAATAGACTGACACAGTTGCGTAGCAAGGTTGCTGCACAACTACAAATTTTGCATTTACAGTTCATCTCTCAAGACAAAAGCACTCCATCATGTGTATGGGTAGAAATTGTAAATGTGTTGAACCTGCACAGAATATATCTATCTAGAAAATACTACACACATTTGCAGAGAGAAATTGAGAAAGAATAAGCAAGGGAGAAAGAATGAAAGAATTCTCATTAACCATATTCCACAGTCAAAGAGTGAATAATTTACAATAGATATAGGCTGCATGAGTAACTAATGTGCCATAGTAGTGATCTAGAAAGATCTAGACACTCACTGACAGACACTGGAGTGAACTTCCACCTAGTCCTAGTTAACTGATCCATGCGATCATCAGTTGACTGAGACACATGTGTGGAAGTGAGATAGACACATGCAAATCCGTGTGATAAAACCAAGGTTTCCATGCATGAGTGACTTCCACTAGTCTAATTGAGTGTAACTAACTCTGAACTGAAGAGGAACATCCTATTTTGTAGGAAAATATTCTCTAGAGATAATATTCTCATCTAAGGAATCGTTCTCAACATTGGACTGTAAAACTTAGGAAAATAATTATAGGTGAGTGTGTAATATCTCCAACACTCCCCCTGATCACTACTAGGGCGTACATGATGAATGGGTCCCGACAACAAATGCCATGTTAGGTACCCATTGTACAATGCATATAAGAATGAAAAATTGAAAAAAATAGGGAAGAGGGAAAACCTCATGGGAACCCCGCCCCCCCCTCAAATTACAATGCATAAATAATATATGAGAAGGAACAAAAGGCAATTGCTAAGCAACCATGTCCTTCACTCTAAGAAGACCTCGCAACTGTGCAAGTTTGTGCTATTTGAATATTTTTTTGAAGATGTAGATGTCTGCGGGGATATGATGGAGTAGATGCACCATTGAGATGTCCACACATATCCACTTTCTCTTCTTGTAATGAAGAATATCCAAATAAAGTTTGGATGAAACTTTGAAAACCGTGCGACCTTTTTCAGAAAAACACTGAAATTTTGTTGATTTTAAAATGATCATAAATTCACTTCCCAGACTCTGTTTCGTACGATGTTTTTTTTTTTAAATTGGACATTTTTCCGAGAGGAATTCAAATATCCAATTTGTTTTTGAAAATTGTTCTAAGAAAATATCATAATTGAGTATGATGTGTGCGACTCCCTTTTTGTCTCTTGAGATGCATGCATTGTGCATGGAAAAGTGTCTGCATGTGACCCCTGAGATGCATGCCATATATCTTCCACATGAAATTCAAAAAACAAATCTGAAATGGAGCAGACATCATC
>SNQJ01S0013678.1:0-11442 GCA_010110895.2 Picea sitchensis | reverse complement strand
TTAAGCCCCTTAAATTTTTTACCCATGTCATTGAATGTGATATGTAATTAATTAATTAATTTATCAAAAGTTATAAATAATTAATTAATAAATAAATATTTAATTAATATTATTAATGCTAATCATTGTTTAGTTAAAACCATATTAGGAAAATTAATTATCTAACTAATTTTACTTAATAATCCCTAAGCATATATTCAACTAGGGTTGTTACAATTTGTAAGAACTACACTAAGCCTTGGCTCTATACAACGTTCTCCTATTTAGTTCGACGAGAAACCAAATGAAAGTGACGGTTTCTTGCTTGTTAGTTCGTGAGTTCTGGTTCCTATTCCTCTTCCTGGTGTTTACGAAAATGGCGGGATGGATTTGATTGAAATGTGAAGACTTATTCATTAGTTATGTCATAGAATTCTTGACATCTTGTCTTCAGGCGACTCACAAGACTGCATTCAAGGGCCATAACCATTCAAATCCATACCGATATGGACAACCCAACTCTCAAATTTATTTTCTTCTTTGTGCTCCATGTGACCAGAGGTTGAATTCGAAATGGGCCATTGAATTACAACCTTATTTTCATTGCGCTGAAAAGAGTGAAGAAAATTCTGCAAAATTTCACCCATGCGGGATCTGACATCATTTCCACGAGTCTCAACCCTGATCCATACTTCTCGGTTGGGTAGACTGGTTTAGCGAGCAAGGATTCTATCTAGATGCAATGGAGAAACTTCCCTTATTCCCCCCTATCAATATGTATCCTCATGCTCTCCCTTCGACCTCATGATATCCTATATATATGTGTTAGACGTGTATTTAGCCCAGCCAGAATCAACGAACTTGTTCAAAATAGCACACAATAGGGTCATATGCACCATTGATTCCATAGCAAGGAAATAAAACATCATATTAATGCTTGGATCAAATAATCCTCTGGATGCCTTCATTGAATCGTAGTGGCATGAGCTCATTTAGTTGTCCTATAATTTTCAGTCCCATAATAGGTATGTTCGTTTGTAAGAGCGTTCACAAGATCTCAAGTGTGTGCCAGGAGGTTGTGCCAACCTTTAAAGGAGGGAATCAACTTGATATTTATTTTTTTGAAATGATTTGAAGAATCCCAGATCGTTGTGAAGAGTTCTATTTATTTCTCTTGCTATTCCTTTTGTAGCATTCGACCACCTGGGAATTCCCTGCTCTTCTCGGGATCTCCCATGTGACTCTGAAGTAAACAACTAAAAGAGTGCACATGGGAGAAACCACATGTAATATCCCAAGTTCGAGCCCCAATTGTAATTGTTTATTGTAAACCTGTTTGATAGGTTGGTGAGCCAAGTTATTATAAGCTAGGAGGCTTATGAGATGATTAGGCAAGTGAGCCTAGATGCAAAGGAAAATGAGCCTATGTTTGTATATGTAACACTCATATCATTAATATAATACATCACTGTGTGTAAACCGACCACAATAAATGAGGATGGGGGACTAAGCTCCACTAGAAAGGGAAAGGGAAGGGGCTAAGATGATAGGGAAGGGGGTTAAGCTTGAGGGATTATCTCCAAATGGAATATTATAATATATTCCTAAAAGTCTAAGGTTTGGACATAACCTTTTATCCTAATTTCTTTTGGGAAGATGAATGAATCCCAATTGGAGGGGAAGCGAGCTCCTAAAGAGCCATGTGTCATCCAGGACACATGAAAATATATGTGGAGAATTCCTCTGTTTTGGGGATCTTTTTTCCTTTCACTTATGCATAGAACATGCACACAATCAACCTTTTTCCGCCATTGTTGAACGCTTTTCCATCGTGAACCTCTGTAACTGCACCCTCTGGTATTTTGCTGAGCCCATACTCTTACTTTCCCAAGTTCTGTTGCTACCTTCACCTATGTCCATAATCGAGTTGTTGTTGTTGTAGACACCTTACTGGACTAGATTAGGAGCTAGAATGAAGAGGCGGGTTGTTAGGCCCATGGATGGAAGAAGCAGGTTGTCAGGCCTGTGTGCTACTCTCTCCAGATGAGAGAGTTTGTTGTGATTGTAGAAGCAGGTTGTCAGGCCTGTGAAAATCTCTCTTTAGGTGAGAGAGGTTACTGGGGAAGTGAGTTCTTCTAGAGGGAGCCCAACAACAACTATAACGATCTAAGAATTCCTGATCCGACTTGTTGTTGAAGCCCTTAAAGGGAAGTGGAGCAACCGATGTACTGTTGGACAATGAAGGTGTATACTTCCTGGGGTGGGACAATCATGTGGGGAATGAGAGCCTGTGATATGTGTGTGTAAGTTGGATCATTAGAGGAAGTCCTTCTTGTTGACTGTGCAGTTTCCTATTTTCCATGCCTAGCCTAGGAATCCCTTTACCTGGATGGAGTTTAGTCCCAGCTCAGGGGTGACCCACTACTGAGAGTGATGAGAAGTTTGGTCAATGGATGGGAGGTTTGTGGAAGGTCTGCACACAATTGATGTACTTCAATTAAAAGATAAGTACCATTTCCATGTTTGGTTACATGTTGTGTATTTATATATGCTGTTATGTTTATGGGTTTTGCTTGCGAATACTACATGTATGCTTTTACTATTATTTCTTCATTATGATGTGTTATAGTAGAACATAAATATTCTGTTAAATTTATATTTATTATGTCTTCCACAAATTTTAATTGAGGCATAGTCCAACATGCCTCTAAGGATATAATTTACAAAATAATGGTTTCATAGCTTGAACAAATAATATTTTTCGTAGCGTGGTTCGACTTGGGTGGCCAATGACGCTACAAAATGGTATCAGAGCCCAGTTTTCAACACTGAGCCTGAATTGGGCCATATAAGTGGTTATTGAAACAATATTTCAGTGGGAATGGTTGTCGAGAGGGAAAAAAATCATATTTTAGAGCGCTCCTGAGGCCAAGGGAGCATTAAGGGAACCCCTTGGCTGAGTGCAGAAGCTTAGGAGGTATAGTGGTTCAAGAAAATCCATAGAGACAAGAGTCCACCACAACCATGGTATTGGGCCATCAAGTTTAAGTTGGGGCCATGGGATCTGTTCTGGAGAAGGTCGACCCTTCACAACTGTTAGATCTCAAAAGAGGAGCACGATGGTTAAGCACCAAAATCCTTCGAGACTTTTCCGCTCTGATAGTTTGTAGTTACTTGTCGTAAAAGAGACAAAAGTGTCGAAACTTCGAAGTCCCAAACTCCATAGTTAATCTGAACTGTTCATGTTAATCCCCAAAGTCTCAAACTCCATAGTTAATCTGAACTGTTCATGTTCAAAGACATGCGTCTGAAGGTTAAGCATGTTCAAAAATTTGACAGTATGGGGGTTATGTGGTGTTCATAATCAAAATCCTCCGAAGTACCATAGTCCCGAAGTCCCGGAGTGATGTGGCTTGCTGACTTCACCTGATATGACGTGGGCACGCAAGATGTGTGCCACATGTCAGTGGGTTATACACCTTTGAAGAAAGTTGGTGCTAGTTAGAATGTGACACATGTCACCATCCTAACTGAGCCACATGTCTGCTTCGTGTGTCCTACCATGTGGCGCCAAATCCTACAGTCTGGAGGCTTGGCACTTCGGAGGATCTTGGTCGAGGGTTGCTAAAGTGGGAGGAATCCCAAAGGATTGAAGGTCAGAGTCTATATAGACCATTGATCACAGAGGACATGCGACAGTTCGAATATTTGGCACTCTGGAAGATTCCAAGGAATAAACAGTTGAGGTTGGAGACTCCTGGAGGCTGAATGTCGGAGTCCATCTAGACTATTGATCGTAGAAGACACATGGCGCCAAATGAAGCAGTACAAATACTAGGTACTCCGGAAGGTTCAAGAGTATGGACAATTCGAAACTCCCGAAGCTTAGATTTCTATAATAAATCTCAGCCGTTGGTATTTGAGGAGCCGTGGACCATAGATCCACCTGTCTTTGCGAGTTCGCCAATTCGACACTCTAGGGAATTGGATGGTTGGGGTTGAAAAAACCTCTGGAGCCAAATCTCCAGAGCACCAAAGTGTTAAATCTCTGAAGGACCACCTATTTAGTACTTCCCAGATTCAAAGTTCGGGAGGATCACTAGGTAATGAGGTATAAACCTCCAAAGTCTGAAGATCTGAAGTCACGAAGGTGATGCAATCTACTGACGTCACCTGGGGTGACGTGGACACACGACATAGTTCCACATGTAATCATTTTCATGATTTTAAAGGGCCCTTAGGACCCAATTAAGACGTGACACATGTCGTCTGTTGGATGGAGCCACGTGTCCACTCTGTAACTCTACCATGTGGTACACTAGTAAGTGGAGGCTGACAAGACTCTGGGAACTTGTCAATCTGGGCGTTCAGGGGAAAATCAATGTGGAAGTTGTAAGAACCTCTGAAGCCCAAAGTTATAAAGCCCTGAAGCTCTCAAGGATCCGGATAAGCACCTATCTGATAGCATCGGGTCATATCCCGTGGTCACATGCGTTTGGGGGCCAAAGAAAAAGGGGCTAGCACCTGGAATTTTGTTTTAAGAATAGAGAAAGGGCTTAGAGAAGGAGGTCGTGGGGTTTTTGTGTTGTATAAACCTACACCTAAAGAGGTAAAGAAGGCCTGTAAACCTGAAGAGAGGATCTAGCAAGGATCCAAGAGCCAATTCGGCTTTGAGAAATAAGAACAATTGTGCAAAAATCATCTTCCAGGAAGCACCATTGTTCAGACAGTCATAACTTCCTTCTCAAAGCTCATAATGGAGCAAGGGGGTAGTCATTAGAAAGGTCTTAAACAATAGAAGATATTTGTTCACCCAGAAATTGGTTATAGACAATCAATTTCTCAGGAAAACATCATAAATAAGTCTGATATTTTAATGAATTAGAATTGTTCATGTTTTCATGAAAATTATTGAGAACAATTAGCCTGACAAAGTTATGTTGGTTTCACATTTTCATAGGAATTAACAATTGTTAGAAAAGAACAAATTTATCATAGAGTGTAGAGAGATGTAATATACACAAGAGGATTATAGTAAGGAATATGTTATTAGAATAATGGAAGTCCATTTGGGAGTTGAAGGAACAAACTGCAATGGGCATGGAGAAGGAAAGGATGACGACATAAATCTGGTTGAAACCATTAGAAAAATGCAGACAAATGTCCAAATTCATAGGGATGATAATGTAAGGCTTATGAAGGCCACGGAGCAATAGGAAGACTTCAACATGAAGTTAATAAAGAGACTGAACATAATTGAAAATAAATTGGATAATGGGAGTGTCTCCAACAAATCAGGGAGCCACAGGTCCCCTGATGAGAAAAGAAAATCAAGGAGTGTTAGCAGACACCACCAACACTCTCAAAGGCATTCCAAAAGGGGAACACATAGCAAATCAAGTTCATCCCCTTCCAGGAAGCATAAGAGGTCTGGGTGGATGAATTGAAAGGAGATTTTTAGAATTGTTGAAGTATGTCTCCTTCATCAAGGATGAGACAGTTAAGATCCAGAGATACCTGAGTGGGATGCCATCTTTCATCAGTGATAAAATTCAGTATGATGATTCTATAACTTTGGAGGAAACCATAAGGCGAGCTAAGTTCTTATATGATCAACAAAAAGGAAATCCTAATTTCCAGAAGGCTTGGGAGGACAAGAAGAAACTCAAGATTGAACAGAGGAAGAAGGGAAACAAAGCACCTATTCAATGTTAGGGTTGTAAGGATATCTTATGTATAAATATTGTCCTCACAGAAGTGGAAACATGAGAGTTTTCCACAATGTACAACAAGCTGAAACAATGGAAGACATGGGCAGAAGTGTACCAAGGATCTATGTAGCCCTGGACAACAAGAAAACAAAGTTTCAATCACACATGATTGAAGTAGAAGGTATGATCAATAACCATGCCTTTACTATTTTAATTGATTCAAGATCTAGTCATAGTTATATAGATCCCAAGGTAGTGGAAAGATTGCTATTGCCAAGAAGAAAACATGGGAAATCTTGGTTGGTACAGTTTTCTACAAGAGCCAAAATAAAAGTTGTTGAGTTGGTTAAGTCATGTCCAGTGGACATGAATGGGATGAGTGCCAAGGAATATTTGAACATCTTGCCTTTGGGTTCATATGACTGATTAATCGTTATGGATTGGTTGGACCAAACCGTGTTGTCTTAGACTGTCATAAGAAGGGATTCACTTGCCTGGATAAAGAAGGAAATCTGAGGACAGTCCAAGGAATTCCCAGGGCTTTAGCTATCAGAGAAATTTCAGCAAGGAGGCTAAAGAATGTTTCAAAAATGGATGTCAAATAATTATATGCAGCTAGAAAAGGGGGCTTATGTGCATCCTTACACTATGCTAGATATTGGCTATGCAAGTCCAGTTTAAGACTAGTGGGAAAAGAGAAGAGAAGGGTACAAGAAACCTCAAGTACTAAGGTAGTCAGTTAGGAAAGGGAGGAAGTAGTTCAGTTGAAAGGTAAATGAATGCTGAAGAATCCAAGGTCTATAAAACAACATTTTTTGGTATTGTAATTCATCCAAGTGTGAGTTGGGATAGATAGATCTAGAAAATAAATAAAAGATGAAGGTTAATATCAACTTAGTATTAAGCTGGAAAAGAAAAGGTAGCCAAGAGTGACTTGGCTAGAAGTTGCTCAGGTAAAAAATAATCATGCATGGTGATTACTGTGAGAGCACAAGAAGAATCAATAATTTGGGAAGAATTGAAGACTTCTAGGATCAACAAGAGAAATGATTCAAGAAGAAAGAAGTTGTTGCAATTACTATAAAAACAATTATGTCATGGCTTGTTGGGATAGCCATAAAGAGAGAATGCTTGCATGTTGCAAGTGTTACTGATAATGTTGCTGCCTATGTAAGGAAGCAACATAAAACTAAAGTGCTAGTTATAAGTCTGATAAAGAGGCATGGAAGCTTCTACTGTCATCAACTTACCAGTTAACATCTAATTTATTTAATGACAACTATGAAGGTAAGTATTTCTTTGGAAATCATGTTGCATAATTGTCGAAGGGGAATTTAGGTGAGAATTTCCCCGGATAGAATTTTATACTACACAGTATGGTATTATTTAAATGCATTAACATGAATAAGATATCACTAGGTGTGGTAAAGGATAGAGACATGTTATAGATATCAAATATTTTAGCTTTGGAATGCACACACTACATAGTAACATGTCATGTTATTTTAGTTATGGGGTAATAACCAATGAAATAAAAGATAAGAACTTGTTATAGGAATATGCCAAGAAAACTAGTCATGCATGAAACCATGACATGGTTGTATATGGCAAGGTATGGATATGGAAATGTTATATACCACACAAATACCCAGAATATTCCTATCTTTAAATAATACATGGACTGCAACCTTTTTGATAATACTAATGCACACCACATAGTTATATTATGGGTGCAGTGTTCGGGTCGGAAAGGAAGGCATCCAAATAATCGATAAGACAATGGGAAGTGGGTGGAGAAGGTGTCAAGACATTGGCCAAATTTCAAATTTATGGATGGTGATATACATGACTTAGATAAGGATCATTCTAAAAATCAATGCAAAGGTGCATTGAATAGATACACATTGAGAGTTGCACTCATGCCTAGTAAGTGGCAGAGTTGCACTTAGGCATGGTAGAATTGTATACTTAAATGAATTTGCTGAATGTGTTTTGTGAGTGCATGCATATACATTATTGCATGGAAATAATTATACTAACGGTTAAAGTGTTGCTAACTCATGGAGTTGAGAACATTTTAGGAGCTATTAGACATTTCAACAAGAAAGTTGCAAGTCAAGTAGTCACATGAGCATTGACTACATACAATTTTCTATTCATAAAAAGAAGTAATGAACTTACTGATATTAATTATGAACATGCGTATGCATAGAATGATAATTCATTTTGTTTAATAAATTGTTTTGTAGTTGTGATTGAATTGATCAGTGTAGACAATTCTAAGATCATGTTATAAGGTTTCTGTACATATTGCAACAAAAGTATGATGTACAGGAAATACTAACAATTTGTTGGGTGAATGAAATATAGAAGCATTGCGGGGAAAATGGTATTCAACATGGTTCTTGTTGAAATTCAGAACGAAGACTGCATCCTATTATTGCAACAACAATGAAAAATTATGAAATATATTTTCATAATTTGGGAAAAGTTGAATTCCTTATGAAATAAGTTTGAGTTCTAAATGAATTGTTTTATGTTCTATCATGATCATTGTATGTGTGTGATGTAGGTGAGACAATATTGGTCAAAGTTGGAATGTTGTAAGAACAAACACTATTGGAGACACTGAAGCCCTTTAATGGAGAACCTTGGTGAGAGGTTCTGGTAAGGGGTTGGCGCTCTCCTTGTGTGTGAAAGCCTTGACAAGATGGATCATTGATAAACTGTGTAGCAGTGAAAGGATGCCTGAGCCTAGAAGGGTGAGTGAAATAAGGAAGTTGAAACTCATGAATGCTTATGGCATGGTAGCTTCCATAAGGAGGGTGTGTCAAATGGAACAATAAGCTGAATTCTTTTTTGAAACAACTCTATGGAGTAGAGAAAATGACTTCTAGTTGCAGTATGAATACCAAAATAGGTGCTTGAAAGTAGAGCACCAAGTGAATAAAAAGTTTCTAATAGCAAAAGCTTGGAGCTTTTTGAAGAATTTTGAATTAGAAATGGTATATTATGCACTGAGGATAGTGCATAAATAAGGGGAGGGGATTGTAATATCCCAAGGCCGATCCCCAATTGTAATTGTGTATGGTAAACCTGTTTGATAAGCTGGTGAGCCAAGTTATTATAAGCTAGGAGGCTTATGAGATGATTAGGCCAGTGAGCCTAGATACAAAGGCCAATGAGCCTATGTTTGTATATGTAACACTCATATCATTAATATAATACATCACTGCATGTATACCGACCACGATAAACGAGGATGGGGGACTAAGCTCCATTAGGAAGGGAAAGGGAAGGGGCTAAGAGGCTAGGGAAGGAGGTTAAGCTTGAGGGCTTATCTCCAAAAGGAATATTATAATATATTCCTAAAAGGATAAGGTTTGGACATAAACTTTTATACTAAGTTCTTTTGGGAAGAGGAATAAATCCCAAGTGGAGGGGAAGCGAGCCCCTGGAGAGCCACTTGTTATCCACGATGCATGCAAATATATGTAGATAATTACTCTGTTTTGGGGATCTTTTTCCCTTTCATTCACGCACAGAGCATTCACACAGTCAACATTTTTCCGACATTGTTTAACCTTCTGCCATCGTGAACCTTTGCAACTACACGCTCTTGTATTTTGTTGAGCCCATACCCTGCCTTACTTGATTTCTGTTGCTACCTTCACCTATGTCCATAACCGAGTTGTTGCTACTATAGACACCTTACTGGATTAGCTTAGGAGTTGGAATGAAGATGCAGGTTGTTAGGCCTGTGGATGGAAGAAGCAGGTTGTCAGGCATGTG
Source organism: Picea sitchensis (assembly GCA_010110895.2). Classification (NCBI taxonomy): domain Eukaryota; kingdom Viridiplantae; phylum Streptophyta; class Pinopsida; order Pinales; family Pinaceae; genus Picea; species Picea sitchensis. The sequence goes on along the minus strand of SNQJ01S0013678.1, from coordinate 1,960 downwards.
AGCTGCGCTCTCTGAGTGAGAGAGTTTGTTGTGATTGGAGAAGCAGGTTGTCAGGCCTGTGATAAAATCTCTCCAGGTGAGAGAGGTTGTTGGGGAAGTGAGTTCTCCTAGAGGGAGCCCAACAACATCTATAATGCTATGAGAATTCCTGATCCGACCTGTTGCTGAAGCCCTAGAAGGGAAGTGGAGCAACCGATGGACTGTTGGAAAGTGAAGGTGTATACTTCCTGGGGTGGGACAAGCATGTGGGTAATGAGAGGATATGAGATGTGTGTGTAATTTAACTCCTTGGAGGAAGTCCTTCCTATTTACTGTGTAGTTTCATGTTGTCCCTGCCTAGCCTAGGAATCCCTTTACCCAGGTGGAGTTTGGTCCCAGCTTGGGGGTGACTCACTACTGAGAGTGATGAACAACGTGGTCTATGGCTGGGAGGTTCGTGGAATTTTTGCACATAGTTGGTGTAGTTCAATTAAAATATAAGTACCATTTCCATGTTTGGTTACATGTTGTGTATTTATATATGTTGTTATGTTTATGGGTTTTTCCAGCGAATTCTGCATGTATGCTTTTACTGTTATTTCTGCATTATGTTGTGTGATAGCAGAACGTAAATCATCTTTTCAATTTATATGTATTATGTCTTTCGCAAAGTTTAATTGAGGCACAATCCAACATGCCTCTAAGGCTAGAATTTACAAAAGAATGGTTTCAGAGCTTGAACATAGAAGATTTTTGGTAGCGTGGTCCGGCCTGGAGTGTAGCATTCCCAACAACTTTCTATTTAAAAAATAAGTAAACATGTAAAAGCACAAGTGGAAGCCATGTAAAGTATTTCAGATTTGGCATCTAATTTCTAAGGTGATGTGCAAGGCATTGGATCTGGGTGAGATCGACACCTCCCATGATAAGTTATGAAAATTGCCCTCTTCAACCTGTTCATGGATGGATAGATCAATCAAATTCGGGTAAATANTATTTCAGATTTGGCATCTAATTTCTAAGGTGATGTGCAAGGCATTGGATCTGGGTGAGATCGACACCTCCCATGATAAGTTATGAAAATTGCCCTCTTCAACCTGTTCATGGATGGATAGATCAATCAAATTCGGGTAAATACAAACAACCCACCTTGATAGATCAGGAAGCACTAACTTAATGATTTTGGTTTGTCCGCTGGGTTTTTCCGGGATAACCAAGTTCTAACTTTATGTCTTCCACTGGTATGATTTCCAACCAATAATTAATTAATGCCAATAAAATTAAGTTGGTACATTTGAATAATTATATAGTATCATGTCAAATGTGTATCTTCCTTTCACTCGATGTCAAATGTGTATCTGCCTTTCACTCGATGCAAAGTAGAGGATGAAACTAAAAAGGGTGCAAGAGAAATAAATGAATTATGGTTACTGCAAAGATCCATGCATGTTTGCCACACTTCCAGAGTGTGCATGAAGTGGGATTTCTTAATTTGAACTCCCAACAATATCTCATGATCACATTAACACATATTTCATTAACCTTGTATGAGGTTACCCCATTCATGTCATCTTGGATGGTGGAATTTATCCCTTTATATTAAGACGATGAACATTAATTACAGTGGGAGATGCATTCATTTTGTAGATCGTTATGAGACGAAAGTTTATGTTTTGGTGGTGGCGTAGAAGCAACTAGGGTGTGAGTGCGTGTATGTGCAACATTTAGAAGAGAGTTAAAAGAGAGGGCATGGCCTCTCAGTCTCTCAGCCCTGCATTGCATCGGATAGCTTGTAAAGTACCATCTAGGGCACAATATTTACAAATCTCGAGTGCTTTTAGTGGTAAGAAGTATTTAACGTATTTTGGCTTTGGAATTAAAACTTTATTTCCACTTTTAGCATTATTTGGATTTGGAATTAAAACTTTATTTCCATTTTAGTGTATTTTGGCTTTTGAATTAAATATTTATTTTCTTAGAC
>SNQJ01S0013677.1:164230-176943 GCA_010110895.2 Picea sitchensis | reverse complement strand
TGTATTAACATCAGAAAAGTCCAGATCACTTGCGAGCAAGTGTCCTCAATAATAAGTTTTCTCAGTGCGCCAGAGCAGGATGTTACATAACATCAATATTGATTATTCTTCTTCTGGACAAGCACTTTCTACTTTTGGTTTCTCCTTCAATGCAATGTCTACCTCTTCTTCTTATGAGTGGCTTATTGATTATGGAGCATCTTATCATATGGCTAAGGATAAAGCCATCTTTTCTACTCTAAATGCATGTAACACCAAAAAAATATTTGTTGGTGATGATAGATCTCTTATTGTTGTGGGGTTTGGAATGGTTCAAGTGGATAATGGTCATTTCAATGATTTATTATGTGTTCTGAGTCTTTCCTACAACCTTCTATTAGTGTGTCAGATCACTCATTCAGGTGAAGGTAAAACCATAGATTTTTCACCTCACCAAGTTGTAATCAAATATGTAAAATATCCTAAGCATGTCCTAGCAAGTGGAATTGTCAATGATATTACTAGGGTGTACAAGTTTGAAAACTTTTGGTCATCATCTTTTCCATCAGCTTTTATTTCTCATAGCAATGACTTGAGAAAACTTTGGCATGAGCGGTTTGGTCATCTAAACTATCGTTCATTGCAACAACTATGTAATTGAAACATGGTGACTGGTCTTCCTCTTGTTTCTTTCAGAGATGGTGTTTGTGTTGGTGGTGTTCTCGGCAAACATTATTGGGACAATTTTGACAAACATGCTTCTTGGCATGCCTCAACCCCCTTGCAGCTGGTTCATAGTGATTTGCATGGTCTTATTTCTTCTCCTTCTTTCTCTGGGTGCAAGCATTTATTAAATTTCATTGATGACTTCTCCAGATGCACTTGGGTTTACTTCTTAAAACTTAAGAGCGAACTTTTTTGCCTACAAGGCCTTTGTAGAAAAACAATCTAAACATCAGCTTCAAAGGTTAAGAATGCATAATGGAGGCGAATATATGAACAATAAATTTACAAGTTATTGCATTGCACATGACATTCAAATGTAACACATTGTTCCATATACACCACAACAAAATGGTGTTATTGAGAGAAAGAATCACACATTAAAAGAAATGGTTAATTTTATAATCCAATCTAAGGCATTAAGTCTTAATTAATGGGTGGAATCCAATTGTGCAAATTACATGGTAAATCGAACTCCCATAAAGGATCTAAAAAATATAACAACAGAAGAAGCATGGACTAAAATTAAGCCATATGTAAGCCACTTTTGTGCATTTGGTAGTATAGCATGGGCTCACATTCCTGATGAGAAAAGGAAATATTTACAACCTAAAAGTGAGAAGTGTGTTTTTGTTGGATATTTTGAAGATGTCAAAGGTTACAAACTTCTTCAAACTCATTCCAATGAAATTATTATTCAAAGAGATGTGAAATTTGATGAAAATCTCTTGGCTTGCGAGCCTAATTCGATGTTTGTGCCATCCTCGTCATGTGATCTATGTTTGATGTTTGTTCCATATTTTGTTCCTATTCTAGTTTCTTCTTCTTCAGATGATGACAATGAGGATGAAAATCCACCTCCACCTACTCACCTTCATTTAGATGAGTCCATTGAACATGAACTTGCATCAACACCACCACTTCCGAGATGGGTTTGTTCAACATAAAAAGCGGTTGGTGATATTGTCGGTGATCGTTTAGATCAGTGTCGAACACGTTCACAATTCCAGTGAGCCTCTTATCTTTTGGCTCAAGTTTTAGAGACTCGTGATCCAGAAACATTTGCAAAAGCTTCAGTCCATCTAGATTGGGACACAACAATGAATGAAGAAGAGTGTTCCTTAATGGAAAACTATACTTGGGATCTTGTACCTCTTTTGAAAGGAAGAAATCTTGTCAGATTTAAATGGGTGTATATAACTAAGTATGCATCATATGGAAGTGTTGAAAGACACAAGGCCTTACTAGTCTCCAAAGGATTCTATCAAGTTGAAGGCATATACTATAATGAAATATTTTCCCCTGTAGCCAAAATGAATTCCATCCACCTTGTTCTATCCCTTGTTGCCTCACATAAATGGGATGTCCATCAGATGGATGTTAAATATTTCTTCTTGCATCGGGATTTGCAAGAAGAAATATACATGGAATGTGCTCCTGGCTATGTCCAGAATGACCCCAACCTTGTTTGTTGCCTTAAAAAACCTCATTATGGTCTTAAGCAAGCTCCTCAAGCTTAGTATGCCAAAATATACATCTTTCTTATTAACATTGACTTTTATGGATGCCATTCTAACCCTAATGTCTATACAAAGAAAGTAGGAAGACATATCATAATACTTGTTATTTATGTTGATGACCTTATCCTCACTGGTAGTGACCCTAAACTTTTAACCCATGTGAAATCCAGCCTTAAAAAGAAATTTGAAATGACAAACTTAGGATGTTTGCATTATTTTCTTGGCCTCCAAGTATTGCAAACCAAGGAAGGAATATTTATTTCCTAATATAAGTATGCTTGTTACCTTCTTCACCACTTTCACATGGACGATTCTAAACCAGCTCCTTCTCCCTTCTAGTCAGGAATCAAACTTGTTGCCACTTGTACTACTCCCGAAGTCGATGCCACTTTGTATTGTTAGTTAGTTGGTAGCCTCTTATATTTGACTCATACCCAACCTGATATTTCCTTTGTTGTTGGTCTTGTTTCCCGATATATGAAAGCACCCGATCACATCCATTGGAAAGCCTCTAAAAGGATACTTTGGTATGTACGAGGTACAATTTAGTTCGAGATACATTACAGTTCAAAGGGGAGTCCTTTGTTGGTTGGTTTCATTGATTCATATTGGGTCAACGAACCTGATGATCGAAATTCTACTACATGTCAAGTTTTCAACCTTGGTTTTGGACCTGTCACTTGGGATTGTAAGAACAACATGTTATTGTTTTTTATTCAACATAAGTAGAGTACCGAGTAGTGGTTAATTCAAGTGAATATTTTTTGTGGCTTTGGTAGATCATTTCAAAGTTTGGATTCCAACATCAACATCTGACCACCCTCTGGTGTGACAATTAGAGTGCCATCAAGCTTGTCAAATATCGAGTTCAACATCATCGTAGCAAACACATCGAGCTACACATGCACTTCATCAGAAAGCTCATTCGTGATTGAGTTATTGAAGTGCTCTTCTACCCTACAAAAGATCAAGTTGCAAACATTTTCATAAAGTCTCTTACATAAGCGATGTTTTCCAAACGATCTATGTTAGGAGTTCAAGAAGCTGTCATTAAGGGGGGGTAGACGTTAATGCCTCCTTCCTTCTCCTATTGTGTTGCCTTTGTAAATACTTCAATCTTATCCCAAGTTGTTCTTAAGGGGGGATGTTAGGATATTTAGGAACACATGAGTTAGTTAAGATCAACTTGGTATAATGTTTCATTAGGTTAAAGTGTGTTTCTTACTGTGTTTCTTTAGTATGCATTTGTAATCCAATGGTCACAATATGTTCCCAAAATAGAGTGATCCAATGAATCATATTCTCCTTGATCTTAATGACTACATTTATCCATGGCTTGACACTCAATTAGTCCATGATATCTATTTAAAGATCTTGAAGGATCATTTGTTGATGATTGATTGTGAGAAACTCTCTTGTAAATTTTTTCTTTTGCATTAATAAATTGCCTCAAGTGACCATGTTGGTTAGGGTTGTGGATGTTTACCCACAGGGGTTTTACCAAATAAAAACATTGGTGTGTTGATCTTTGATCTGGTTGTGTGAATAGTTACTGAAGGTGTTGATCCTATGTTGGAATACTTATGTTGTCAAACAATGTACCCTTTTCCACGCAGAAGGTCACCATATAAATGAGTGTCTGGCGTTGGGAAGTTACATAGTGACGGGCACGCTGAATCCGTTTCCGATATTACCACAAACCAAGTGGTGTGATATTTATAGACAATGGGGTCATATACCTCCTTGTTGTCCAACACTATAGAAGTATCATAATACCACACACACTCCATTTTGTGAGTTTTACAAATCCATGGGCCATGATGTGAACAACTTATGATCACTGCAACTAATGAAGGAGCACACTGCATATGATTATTGGGTCTAAGAAGAGAATAAGGGTGGAGACTATGGATGCTTCAACTGAGGAGACTTCAAAGAGGCTGAATAGGAGGATATGGAAGAGTAAGAGGAAGATGATACGATGGGGGAGGAGGAAGACCACCTGCTTGTTTTAACTATGGCGAGATAGAACACTTGTCACGATTTTGTACCAACAGATCTGCATTCTATGTGTTCAGATCTTCCACTGAGACTCTGGTATGGTTACATTGTTATCTTGATGGATACTATTGGATGTTGTGTGGTGAATGCCTAGGGCATTCTTAGTATGTTGTTGTGATGTGTTTGTGTTGGTTGATGGAGTGAGAAACACTCTTATGATTTAGTGTTGATATGATTGTTATAGTATACTGGTTGCTTATACATGATTGAGTAGCATTCATATTGTATGGTTGAGAAGCATGAATAAGATATTGGAGAGCTTGGATGTGTTGTGACTAGTTGGTGGTCTGTTTGGAGAGCGAAAGACAAAAGAGAATGTGATTGCAGGTTGCAGAGGATCTGAGCATGTGAAGCAAAGAAAAACCCTAGTTGCTCAGAAGTATACGCATGTTGCATTATAGACTGGTCGCATACATACACAGGTTGTAGTGAGCCAGGGTGTGTACACATGCAGGTTGCACTACTGACAAGTCGCATACCTGTGACAGATTGATATCTGTGGAGGATTTTTGCCTCATCTTAGATGGTGCTGAGGATGTAAGCTGTGTCTTTCATATAGAGCTGGTGCTCTTGTAGAGTTGTACTCTATTCAGTTGTTGTTGAAAAAACCCAAGGATTGTAGTCCATAATAAAAAGAAAATTGTACATACATCTTGTGCTCTTTGTGTTCCTTGTGGAGATGATTTGTTGATGATATATTGTTGATATATGTTCACATCTAACTGGTTATAAATGACAACAATGAGTAATGAGTAAATGTTGAATGCTAACTAATGAGTTTTGTGTAAGAGGGAAGTTTTTAAAAAAGAGCCCCACACTCATTCACCCCCCCACTCTAAGTGTGGTAGGTGTGTCCAACAGCTTCATCATTGAGTTAAAGAGGGAGGAAAATTTGCTAAGGCCTAGGGTTACCTACACCTTGGTAGCAATTTTCCCCTAGGGTTAGGTAGTTGAAGCCTTGGCTTACCAACACTTCAACTACTAATCTCTCTTGTCTTTGGATCGTCTATTATCATTTCCGCTCAACATTTGTTGCCACTTAATTGGTTCCATTTACCCTAAATTCACTAGTCTAAAGACTTCTTATTGAGTGATTGATCAAAGCAACCATCAAAACTTACACTCTAATCTTTCCACTAACTACTTCTAACATTAGAATATCCTAACCTGCTAACCTTATTGTTATTGTTACTAAAGTAAGCTACAACCATACTTTGCAGCATTAAAAGCTTCTAAAAGCAATTGAAAAGGTTGATTAATGCATTGCATTATTTGCTTATCATAATTGTTAGTATTGTGGTATTGATGATTGATTATTCTTAGTCATTTTGAAGTTGTTTCAAGGAACTTATTGTGAAGTATTGTCTTATAAATATTATTGTTATAATTTTCTATTTACTTCATCATTATCATCCAATTTCTTTTATTGAGAAAGTTTGTGGTTTTATGAAATGCTAACAAGTAAGTTGTACTTGCAAAATATATTTGTTTCAGGCAGGTACACCTTGATATTTCATCACTTCATTGGTTATAACCCCGAGACTTTATGATCAGTGGTGACTTGTGAGAGGGGACCTTTTAATAGCCATCTTGACCTTGACTTCTCAAACCCACAAGTCACCGGGGACGTCTCCCCTGGGCCTTCAACCCTAAGGAGAAAGAGGAATGCTATTGAGGTGACAGTGATAGGATAACCTCAAGTTACACTAATTTGCTCTCCATTACCCTTTCATTTGATCAAAGTACAAATTGTGCAATAACAAAACTAATTGTTTATTGATTGTTCCCTATGTCCTAATACTATGGTTTATTTACTCAGTTTTATTGAGCATTTTATAGGTTCTATTTATACAAGAATACGTATCTTGTCTAGAATAGAGAGAAAATTTCATTACATAGAAAATTGTTTCATGCCCAAAAAAAAATAGATGCTTATTTGATGCTTATGTACTTGTCATAATATTTAAGTTGATGATCTTATTCTCATTCTACTTCAAAAACACAAATCAAATAAATACCATTTACATTGATTCTATATATAGATTTTTAAAGGGACAAATAAATCTTGGGAAGATATTCTCAAAGTTTTCAGAGGAATACTTTTTTCATTAAAAAAGCTTTGAACATAAATAGAAATATAATGCAAAAAAACCTTGAACATAAATATAATGAAAGTTATGAAAAGTGTTTGCTTTATGTATTTCAAGAGAAGCATTGTCATTACGAAACGATGTTCCATTGGTTTCTCTTCTTCCATTCATGAAACAATTTTTTTTCTTTTTTACAACAACTCCCTCCTCCTTAACTCAAAATCCCTACTCTATATGGGCGGTAGAGGTTCTTCCTTTAGTCCCTATAGAATTTTTTAGGTTGGTTTGAGAAAGTATATGGCAACATTTGAGATTTTCTTCCTTCAGTATATGTATGCACACAAGTGGGAAAAAATAATTTGTATGTACACTAGAAGAACATGAGTCATAAATCAAATCTTTCTTTTTTCGCTTGTTGTGATAGAATCTATAAACTATCGATTGGAGTCTGGCAGAAGCTTCACGTCTGGGGACTAGCATAAGCTCCATGTCACATGCATATTCGGAGTCTATTTATTTATTGAAAGACTTTACCAATAATTCCTCTTATCCAATATATAAGTAGCTGGAGATATAATAGAGAGAACATACACGATAGACAACTTATTTTGTTTCGCTCATTATAATTTCATTTGACTTAGTTGTGTAAGATAGACGAAGTGGAGTATAGAGAGTAGCACTAACTCTAGGCAGGTAGAATAAGAGAATAAAAGGAATTCTAGGAGTGTATCCTAGTAAACTGATCCAGGTGGATATCGATGGCCACCCACCTATCCCACTGGCTCGAAAAACAATTTTCCACCTTGGCAATTTTTTGACAGTTTTTCGGGTCCCAAATTTTTGAGTTCGTTTTGAGGCCCTAAATGATGTTTTTTGGGGATTGGGGCGCAAGAAAATGTCAAAGGCACTATCTTGGACTAGTCAAAAGTCATTCTTCTCGGTTATAGCTTTCCATTGGTGTATCGAGCTCCCCAAACGGAGATCGTATGCAAAATTTACGCCCCCGGGAAGTTGACGTATCAACTATCCCCATCGGGGCCCGCAAACCTTTTGGCTTTTCATCTTCCAGGGTTAGGGTTTTGGATTTTACTTATGTTTAAAATGCCTTTGGATCCTCATTGTAAAATCATCTTCTTGCGAATGTGAGTAGTCGTCACATCTCTTCTTAGAGATAAGCTGCCACCATTCTAGCGAGTCTTTCACTCTGTAATTTTACAATCTCTGTACATTTTTGCTCATTAATAGAAATTGTGTATTACTGTATCTATGTGTTTATGGTTGCATCTCTGATACATTTATGTTATATTATTGGATATCTAAGATATCTCTATATATTCCTTTTTTATATCTCCGCTCTCATTTCGTACCGAAAATAATCTGGATCAGTGGTATCAGAGCAGGTTGCTCTTGATGGTTTTTCAATGCATGTTCTCAACGAGGTCCGAGTATAGAAAGTTGGGTTTCGATCTTGTCTCTCTTGAGGACAATCACTCTCGCACACCAAAGAAACCCTCCATGGTGGAAGAAAAGAAAAACGATAGAGCAAACAATTCTATTAATATGTTGCTTCAGTAAGCTCTCACGTGACAGAGGGACAAAATGATGGAGAGTTTATCCCGCATCCTTCAACACCTGCCGATAAAAATAGGAGCGTCATCATCAAGTGGCCACTTTGGAGGCACCTCGCCTTTCAAGGTACAAGTTAATTTTGATATTCCCATATTTGAAGGACAGATAGATGCGGATGCCCTAGAAAAATAGTTAAATCTGCTAGAAGGTTATTTCTCTGTTCATAATTTCTCCGACGGGGAAAATATCACCTTTGCGTTCCTTAAGGCTCTCCCCCATGTCAAACATTGGTGGGAAACTTACTGGGAGAAAAGTTCCATAGAGGAGTCTGGAATATATGGGGTTGAGCCCACTTGGGATTTTTTTGTGGATGTGGTAAAGGAATAGTATTACCCTGTTGGCAACTTTGAGGACCAGTACATGAGATGGACCACACTGCATTAAGAGAGGGGCCAAGCAGTGTCGGAGTTCACCAATACCTTCCATACCTTGTGCACCAAGCTGGGTATCAAAGACTCTAAGCAACATTTGGTTCTGAAATACCATGGAGCTCTACACATATACATCCAAACTGAAATGGATTTTCTGGACATCTCATCACTCGGTGTTGCTTATTGATACGCTGTTAAAATTGAGCAGAAATTTAAGCACCAAAACAAGCGGGATTTTGGGTCTACAAATCCGCAACAAAAAATGTATGATAAAGACGACCCTAACAAACATCCTCCTGAAAACCAGTCAAAGCCACAGGTAAAGAAGGGTCACAGAAAGACGAAGAAGGACACCGAAAAATGGTGTGATTTCCACAAAATCCCCTGGAAAAACACCGATGAATGTCGCTTAAAACAGTCATCGGTGGATGAGATCAAAGACAAGGATCCAAACCCTGATTCAGAATCTTATTCAGAAAATACTAATAGAAGACAGATAATCGACGCAGATCTCACTGCTATTGTCATGACCACAGCAATTCAACCAGAAGAACCAACAGATCCTGAAGAAGGGGAGCACCTTTTTCATTCATAGATGTGGGTGAAGGGGACCTCGCTGCATTTTATTGTTGATAGTGGAAGCAAGAAGAACCTCATCTCAGTAGAGGTCGTCAAATAGTTGGGATTTTCGACAACGCCACACCCACAGCCATACAACATCGAGTGGCTTCGCCAGGGATGAGATCTTCATGTCAACCAAGAATATTGATTGTCATACAACATCTAGCCTTCAAGGATGAGTTATTATGTGATATTTCCCCGCTGGATGTCTGTGATGTTCTCTTGGGCTAGTCATATATGTGGAAGCACCATACTATTTATGAATCTCGACCCCGTAGTGTCATCGACTCTAGGGGGTCATCTCTACAAAATTCTAGAGGTAATTATGACTATTGTCCCACCTAAACAGTGTCGCAAGGTAGTATATCATACTACAAAATTCATCTTCTTCACAGTCAGTTCAAATGGTGAACAAAAGAACACTGCAACCAATGCAGCCTCGGTCCAAGCATGTTTTGTCCAGCAAAAGCAAGTCGACAAGATTAAAGAAAAGCACAAGGATTCCTTCTGCACATAGTCATCTCATGTAGCCAAACTGGTTAAAAAGGTCCAACTCTTCCAGCCACAAGTTCGTGAAAGCCTTCAACAAGCTAAGTAGCGCAACTTCTCCAGCAAGGAAAATAGCTCAACAAGGTTCAGATTCAACAAACACTTCCCTTTATCCCTTGGGAACTCAACGCAATGGAGACCATTGCTTCCTAAGGAGGGAGGATTAATCCAGGTGGATATCAACGACCACTCATCTAAACCCATTGGCTCAAAAAACAGTTTTCTACCTTGGCAATTTTTCGACAGTTTTTCGGGTCCCAAACTTTCGGGGTCGTTTTGAGGCCCTAAACGATATTTTTTGGGGATTTGGGGCATAGGCGAATGCCAACGGCCCTAGCCTGGGTCAGTCGAAAGTTGTTCTTCTCAGTTAGAACTTTCCAACGGTGTATCGAGCGGCCCAAATGAAGATCGTATGCAAAAGTTATGTCTCGGGAAGTTGACGTATCAACTATCCCCATTAGGGCCCGCAAACCTTTTGGATTTTCATCTTTCGGGGTTAGGCTTTTGGATTTTACTTATGTCAAAAAGGCCTTTGGAACCTCATTGTAACAATCATATTCTTACGAATGTGAGTAGTCATCACATCTCTTCTCAGAGATAAGCTGCCACCATTGTAGCAAGTCTTTCACTCTATAATTTTACAGTCTCTGTACATTTTCGTTCATTAATAGAAATTGTGTATTATTGCATCTTTGTGTTTAAGGTTGCATCTCTGATACATTTCTGTCATATTATTGGATATCCGAGATATCTCTGTATATTTCTTTGTTATATCTCCGCTCTCATTTCATGCTGAAAATAATCTGGTTCATAAACTTAAGGAGGGTGGCTTGGTAGGAAAATATGAGTGTATCCTAGTAAACTTCAAGCATGTGGGATTGGTAGGGAAATCATTGAGATGGTTCAACATCTCGTTTAATCAGTCTATTCTCCTTTGATTCAGACAATCCACTTTCAATGAATTAATTCATTGATTCTGCATGTCCCATTCATCATGTATTCTGAAGCGTGGGTTAGAGCTTATTAACCATGTTTTGCTCACTCTTTACCGCAACTGTAGACATGTACATAAGCATAATTTTTTTTTTATTCAAATCAACTTGCAAAGAACTTCTCGATTGTTTCTGTTCAAATCAACCTACAAAGAAATTATCGGCGGGGACATTGCCACTGTAGTGGCACTTGTTTATATTATATGATCTTATTGTTGATGGTTAAATTCAAACATGAATTTTATTGTAAGCCTTGCTATGAAAGTTATTTTATGCTAGCAATGAACAATGAATGGAGTAAGATTTAGTTAAAATAGAATTTTATGTGGATAATAATTTTAGAACTCACTTTGATCATAGAAAGCATGCCTTCCAGAAGTGCCACTCCTAGAAATCCAAAAGAGTCTCCCAAATGGGAAAAGCTAGTTTCTAAAATTTCCTACATTGCAAAGCTAATTGATAGTGACATGAAAACAACTCCCGAATAGTACACACTAGTAGGAAAAACTTGATATTGAGTCAGTGAGGCCCATATTCAAGGATATCGAGGTTGTTATAAGTCCTCAAGCAACTTTTCTAGGATGGGGAGATGTATATAGGAAGTTCATGGAAGAAGATTATCCAGATGTAATTCCCCCAAGTGATCTAGAAAATATAAATATTGATAGTTTTGTCTTCTCTAACATAAGAAGATCTCACTTACACATTGTTGTTTCCAGAACCCCTGTGATGCCCTATTTTGAGGCCATATAATGGGCCATTAAACATAATGATAAAAATAACATAAAAGTGATTAATGATGAAGGAAGATGCATTTCAACCATCTAAACTAGAGAAGTACTATAGACTACATCAACCATAGAAATTCATGATTATCGATTTTATAGAGTAGTTTCACCAAGGTAATGATATCGAGAAAATATTAGCACGATGGTTGGTTGAAGAAAAAATATTATTTTCCAAGAGTGATGGGTATATACAGTGACAAATTTGAGAGACCCCTACATTTATGCGATGTACATGTTGTGCAGGTTATGTGGTGAACCTAACTATAATCATTTCAAATATGCTTGGTTACCAATTGTGCATATTGTCATCGCAATTGGTGTAGTATTCAATTGGGCGATTATCTTATCACATGCTATGAAAAGAGATATTGAGAGGGAAAATAAGTTATTTGTTGAGATTCTCCCCACTTTCTATAAGGATTCTTGCCTATTAGATATTATGTGTGCAAGCAAACATTTTTCAAGATTACATTGGAGTTGGACCATAGTTGGTAGTCCAATTCATATGTATTGTCAAGGGTTATGGGAAAATAAATATAAAAGAAATTATGCTCAATTATGTGATTTATTTATAGCCCCATTATATAAATAGATATTCTACAAGGAATTCCCAAGATTAACTGAAGAAACCATGACCTTGTTGAGAAGGATAGGCAAATAGTATTTAAAACAAGACCATACTTACCTTAGAATATATGGAGTAACTACTCCCTCTCATTTGTTTCCTAAATATGTTCCAAAACAAATAGTTCTTGGAGAGATACTAAACCTTTCTCCATGGTTTCAATGCTTATTTAGAAAAGGATTCAAGAACGAAAAATTTCATCCCCTACAACATGTATATTGGACACTATCAATTAAGTAACTCTAAGCAAGTTAGGAAAGAGGAAAATGCTATGCTAGAATACAAATTCCCGCGGGGGAAATTCAGAAGGAATGATCCTAAAGGACTTATTTCAAAACACAACATTTATGTTTCTATTTCATGGCCATATGCTCATGAATAGTGATATTATTAGCTACTTTATTAGAATGAAACATCATGCGAAGAGGTGCAGGAAAGGTTGGAACCTAATGATCAAAATGATTCACAAGGCACAAGATGATAAGAGAAAACTATGAAATAGATTAAAATTATAAAAGAAAAACTCTTTGAATCCAAGCAATTAAGGAAAAAAGAAGAAGAGTGGAAAATAAATGTATCAAAAGTAGAAAAGGAAATATTGGAAAAAGAGTAAAATGAAAACAAGGCAACAATAGAGTTGGAGAAAAAACTGGAAGAGGAAAGAGAAAAACAAGAAAGGATACTAAAAGTTGAAAGGGATGAGGAAGAAGTGTCTAAAAATGAAGAAGAAAGACAAGAAAAACAAGTTACTCTTGAATCTACATA
>SNQJ01S0013677.1:125117-164180 GCA_010110895.2 Picea sitchensis | reverse complement strand
TAATCAAGTATAAATGGTCTAACATCATAACAGTCCAGATCACTTGCGAGCAAGTGTCCTCAAATAATAAGTTTTCTCGGTGCGCTAGAGCGGGATGTTACACTTGCTAATCTTGGTAGTGCATATTATGTCTTTGTATCTACCTTTTATGCCACCAGAGAATCTCTAGGGAGTGCTTATAAAGCTCCCACTCTTCAGTCCTTTTGTGATTGATTAACAAGATAAGCATGTGATGCATCTTTTGCAATTGAGTTCCATTCGAGAGCAAGATAATATTATGCAACTTGGATTGATTAGCATTTCTAGTACATCCAACAAAGCCTTAGTGGCCTAGCAGAAAGATAAATCCAAGCATCCCAAGAAAAAAAATCCTCGCCACAACAATAAGAAAAAAAAGGGTCCCAAAACCTCTTAGCCAACTTCTACTCCTACTCGTGACAAAGGAGAAAAATATAAAAGTAAGAAGACTGACAGACATTGCAACTTTTATGGGAAATATGGTCATGTGGAGTCTAAATTTTTTTAAAAGATGGAAGCCTTCAAAGCAACAATGAAGAAGCACAACAGCAATATCGATTCTTCTTCTTCTGGACAAGCACTTTCTACTTTTGGTTTCTCCTTCAATGCAACTTCTATCTCTTCTTCTTATGAGTGGCTTATTGATTATGGAGCATCTTATCATATGGCTAAGGATAAAGCCATCTTTTCTACTCTAAATAAATGTAACACCAAAAAAATATTTGTTAGTGATGATAGATCTTTTATTGTTGTGGGGTTTGGAATGGTTTAGGTGGATAATGGTCATTTTAATGATTTATTATGTGTTCTGAGTCTTTCCTACAACCTTTTATTAGTGTGTCAGATCACTCATTCAGGTGAAGGTAAAACCATAGATTTTTCACCTCACTAAGTTGTAATCAAATATTTAAAATATCCTAAGCATGTCCTAGCAAGTGGAATTGTCGATGATATTACTAGGATGTACAAGTTTGAAAACTTTTGGTCATCATATTTTCCATTAGTTTTTGTTTCTCATAGCGATGACTTGAGAAAACTTTGGCATGAGCGGTTTGGTCATGTAAACTGTCGCTCATTGCAACAACTATGTAATCGAAACATGGTGATTGGTCTTCCTCTTGTTTCTTGCAGAGATGGTGTTTGTGTTGGTGGTGTTCTCGGCAAACATCATCACGACAGTTTTGACAAACATGATTCTTGGCATGCCTCAACTTCCTTGCAGCTGGTTCATAGTGATTTGCATGGTCTTCTTTCTTCTCCTTCTTTCTTTGGGTGCAAGCATTTATTAAATTTCATTGATGACTTCTCCAGATGCACTTGGGTTTACTTCTTAAAACTTAAGAACGAACTTTTTTGCCTACAAGGCCTTTGTAGAAAAACAATCTAAACATCAGCTTCAAAGGTTAAGAATGCATAATAGAGGCGAATATATGAACAATAAATTTACAAGTTATTGCATTGCACATGACATTCAATTGTAACACATTGTTCCATATACACCACAACAAAATGGTGTTGTTGAGAGAAAGAATCACACATGAAAAGAAATGGCTAATTTTATAATCCAATCTAAGGCATTAAGTCTTAATTAATGGGTGGAATCCAATTGTGCAAATTACATGGTAAATCGAACTCCCATAAAGGATCTAAAAAATATAACAATAGAAGAAGCATGGACTAAAATTAAGCCATATGTAAGCCACTTATGTGCATTTGGTAGTATAGCATGGGCTCACATTCCTGATGAGAAAAGGAAATCTTTACAACTTAAAAGTGAGACGTGTGTTTTTGTTGGATATTTTTAAGATGTCAAAGGTTACAAACTTCTTTAAACTCATTCCAATGAAATTATTATTCAAAGAGATGTGAAATTTGATGAAAATCTCTTGGCTTGCGAGCCTAATTCGATGTTTGTTCCATCCTCGTCATGTGATCTATGTTTGATGTTTGTTCCATTTTTTGTTCCTATTCTAGTTTCTTCTTCTTCAGATGATGACAATGAGGATGAAAATCCACCTCCACCTACTCACCTTCATCTAGATGAGTCCATTGAACATGAACTTGCATCAACACCACCACTTCCGAGATGGGTTTGTTCAACACAAGAAGAGGTTGGTGATATTGTCGGTGATCGTTTAGATCAGTGTCGAACACGTTCACAGTTCCAGTGAGCCTCTTATCTTTTGGTTCAAGTTTCAGAGACTCGTGATCCAGAAACATTTGCAAAAGCTTCAGTCCATCTAGATTGGGACACAACAATGAATGAAGAAGAGTGTTCCTTAATGGAAAACTGTACTTGGGATCTTGTACCTCTTTTGAAAGGAAGAAATCTTATCAGATTTAAATGGGTTTATATAACTAAGTATGCATCATATGGAAGTGTTGAAAGACACAAGGCTTTACTAGTCTCCAAAGGATTCTATCAAGTTGAAGGCATAGACTATAATGAAATATTTTCCCCTGAAGCCAAAATGAATTCCATCCACCTTGTTCTATCCCTTGTTGCCTCACATAAATGGGATGTCCATCAGATGGATGTTAAATCTTCCTTCTTGCATCGGGATTTGCAAGAAGAAATATACATGGAATGTGCTTCTGGCTATGTCCAGAATGACCCCAACCTTGTTTGTTGCCTTAAAAAACCTCATTATGGTCTTAAGAAAGCTCCTCAAGCTTAGTATGCCAAAATGGACATCTTTCTCATTAACATTGACTTTTATAGATGGCATTATAACCCTAATGTCTATACAAAGAAAGTAGGAAGACATATCATAATACTTGTTATTTCTGTTGATGACCTTATCCTCACTGGTAGTGACCCTAAACTTTTAACCCGTGTGAAATCCAGCCTTAAAAAGAAATTTGAAATGACAAACTTAGGATGTTTACATTATTTGCTTGGCCTCCAAGTATTGCAAACCAAGGAAGGAATATTTATTTCCTAATCTAAGTATGCTTTTTACCTTCTTCACCACTTTCACATGGATGATTCTAAGCCAACTCCTTCTCCCTTCTAGTCTGGAATCAAACTTGTTGCCACTTGTACTACTCCCGAAGTCGATGCCACTTTGTATTGTTAGTTAGTTGGTAGCCTCTTATATTTGACTCATACCCAACCTGATATTTCCTTTGTTGTTGGTCTTGTTTCCCGATATATGAAAACACCCGATCACATCCATTGGAAAGCCTCTAAAAGGATACTTTGGTATGTACGTGGTACAATTTAGTTCGAGATACATTACAATTCAGAGGGGAGTCCTTTGTTGGTTGGTTTCATTGATTCATATTGGGTCGACGAACCTGATGATTGAAATTCTACTACATGTCAAGTTTTCAACCTTGGTTTTGGACCTGTCACTTGGGATTGTAAGAAACAACATGTTATTGTTATTTATTCAACATAAGTAGAGTACCGAGTAGTGGTTAATTCAAGTGAAGAATCCTTGTGGCTTTGGTAGATCATTTCAAAGTTTGGATTCCAGCATCAACATCCGACCACCCTCTGGTGTGACAATTAGAGTGCCATCAAGCTCGCCAAATATCGAGTTCAACATCATCGTAGCAAACACATCGAGCTACACATGCACTTCATCAGAAAGCTCATTCATGATTGAGTTATTGAAGTGCTCTTCTACCCTACAAAAGATCAAGTTGCAAACATTTTCATAAAGTCTCTTACATAAGCGATGTTTTCCAAATTCAATCTATGTTAGGAGTTCAAGAAGTTTTCATTAAGGGGGGGTAGACGCTAATGCCTCCTTCCTTCTCCTATTGTGTTGCCTTTGTAAATACTTCAATCTTATCTCAAGTTGTTTTTAAGGGGGGATGTTAGGATATTTAGGAACACATGAGTTAGTTAAGATCAACTTGGTATAATGTTTCATTAGGTTAAAGTGTGTTTCTTAGTGTGTTTCTTTAGTATGCATTTGTAATCCAACGGTCACAATATGTTCCCAAAATAGAGTGATCCAACGAATCATATTCTCGTTGATCTTAACGATTACATTTATCCATGGCTTGACACTCAATTAGTCCATGATCTCTATTTAAAGATCTTGAAGGATCATTTGTTGATGATTGATTGTGAGAAACTCTCTTGTAAATTTTTTCTTTTGCATTAATAAATTGCCTCAAGTGACCATGTTGGTTAGGGTCATGGATGTTTACCCACAAGGGTTTTACCACATAAAAACATTGGTGTGTTGATCTTTGATCTGGTTGTGTGAATAGTTACTGAAGGTTTTCATCCTATGTTGGAATACTTATGTTGTCGAACAATGTACCCTTTTCCACGCAGAAGGTCACCATATAAATGAGTGTCTGGCATTGGGAAGTTACATAGTGACGGGCACGCTGAATCCGTTTCCGATATTACCACAAACCAAGTGGTGTGATATTTATAGACAATGGGGTCATATACCTCCTTATTGTCCAACACTGTAGAAGTATCATAATACCACACACACTCCATTTTGTGAGTTTTACAAATCCATGGGCCATGATGTGAACAACTTCTGATCACTACAGTAATGAAGGAGCACAGTGCATGTGATTATTGGGTCCAAGAAGAGAATAAGGGTGGAGACTATGGATGCTTCAACTGAGGAGACTTCAAAGAGGCTGAATAGGAGGATATGGAAGAGTAAGAGGAAGATGATACGATGGGGTAGGAGGAAGATCACATGCTTGTTTTAACTGTGGCGAGATAGAACACTTGTCATGATTTTGTACCAAGCCACATGCACGATTCTGTACCAATAGATCTACATTCTATGTGTTCAGATCTTCCACTGAGACTCTGATATGGTTACATTGTTATCTTGATGGATACTATTGGATGTTGTGTGGTGAATGCCTAGGGAATTCTTAGTATGTTGTTGTGATGTGCTAGTGTTGGTTGATGGAGTGAGAAACACTCTTATGATTTAGTGTTGATATGATTGTTATAGTATACTGGTTTCTTATACATGATTGAGTAGCATTCATATTGTATGGTTGAGAAGCATGAATAAGATATTGGAGATCTTGGATGTGTTGTGACTAGTTGGTGGTATGTTTGGACAGCGAAAGACAAAAGAGAATGTGATTGCAGGTTGCAGAGGATCTGAGCATGTGAAGCAAAGAAAAACCCTAGTTGCTCAGAAGTATATGCATGCCGCATTATAGATTGGTCGCATACATACACGGGTTGTAGTGAGCCAGGATGCGTACACATGCGGGTTGCACTACTGACAGATCGCGTACCTGTGACAGATTGATATATGTGGAGGATTGTTGCCTCATCTTAGTTGGTGCTGAGAATGTAAGTTGTGTCTTTCATATAGAGTTGGTGCTCTTGTAGAGTTGTACTCTATTCAGTTGTTGTTGAAAAAACCCAAGGATTGTAGTCCATAATAAAAAGAAAATTGTACATACATCTTGTGCTCATTGTGTTCCTTGTGGAGATGATTTGTTGATGATATATTGTTGATATATGTTGTTGATATATGTTCACATCTAACTGGTTATAAATGACAACAATGAGTAATGAGTAAATGTTGAATGCTAACTAATGAGTTTTGTGTAAGAGGGAAGTTTTTGAAAAAGAGCCCCACACTCATTCACCCCCCCCCCTCTAAGTGTGGTAGGTGTGTCCAACAGCTTCATCATTGAGTTAAAGAGGGAGGAAAATTTGCTAAGGCCTTGGGTTACCTACACCTTGGTAGCAATTTTCCCCTAGGGTTAGGTAGTTGAAGCCTTGGCTTACCAACAATTCAACTACTAATCTCTCTTGTCTTCGGCTCTTCTATTATCATTTTCGTTCAACATTTGTTGCCACTTAATTGACTCCATTTACCCTAAATTCACTACTCTAAAGACTTCTTATTGAGTGATTGATCAAAGCAACCATCAAAACTTACACTCTAAGCTTTCCACTAACTACTTCTAACATTAGAATATCCTAACCTGCTAACCTTATTGTTATTGTTACTAAAGTAAGCTACAACCATACTTTGCAGCATTAAAAGCTTCTAAAAGCAATTGAAAAGGTTGATTAATGCATTGCATTATTTGCTTATCATAATTGTTAGTATTGTGGTATTGATGATTGATTATTCTTAGTCATTTTGAAGTTGTTTCAAGGAACTTATTGTGAAGTATTGTCTTATAAATATTGTTGTTATAATTTTCTATTTACTTCATCATTATCATCCAATTTCTTTTATTGAGAAATTTTGTGGTTTTATGAAATGCTAACAAGTAATTTGTACTTGCAAAATATATAGTTTCTTGTTGTTTTGTTTCGGGCAGGTACACCTTGATATTTCATCACTTCATTGGTTATAACCCCGAGACTTTCTGATCAGTAGTGACTTGTGAGAGGGGACCTTTTAATAGCCATCTTGACCTTGACTTCTCAAACCCACAGGTCACCGGGGACGTCTCCCCTTGGCCTTCAACCCTAAAGAGAAAGAGGAATGCTATTGAGGTGACAGTGATAGGATAACCTCAAGTTACACTAATTTGCTCTCCATTACTCTTTCATTTGATCAAATTACAAATTGTGCGATAACACAACTAATTGTTTATTGATTGTTCCCTATGTCCTAATACTATGGTTTATTAACTCAATTTTATTAAGCATTTTATAGGTTCTATTTATACAAGAATACGTATCTTGTCTAGAATAGAGAGAAATTTTCATTACATAGAAAATGGTTTCATGCACAAAAAAAAATAGATGCTTATTTGATGCTTATGTACTTGTCATAATATTTAAGTTGATGATCTTATTCTCATTCTACTTCAAAAACAAAAATCAAATAAATACCATTTACATTGATTCTATATATAGATTTTTAAAGGGACAAATAAATCTTGGGAAGATATTTTCAAAGTTTTCGGAGGAATACTTTTTTCATTAAAAAAGCTTTGAACATAAATAGAAATATAATGGAAAAAAACCTTGAACATAAATATAATGAAAGTTATGAAAAGTGTTTGTTTTATGTATTTCAAGAGAAGCATTATCATTACGAAACGATGTTCCATTGGTTTCTCTTCTTCCATTCATGAAACAATTTTTTTTTCTTTTTTACAACAACTCCCTCCTCCTTAACTCAAAATCCCTACTCTATATGGGTGATAGAGGTTCTTCCTTTAGTCGCTATAGAATTTTTTAGGTTGGTTTGAGAAAGTATATGGCAACATTTGAGCTTTTCTTCCTCCAGTATATGTATGAACGTAAGTGGGACATAATAATTTGTATGTACACTAGACGAACACGAGTCATAAATCAAATCTTTCTTTTTTGGCTTGTTGTGATAGAATCTATAAACTATCGATTGGAGTCTGGCAGAAGCTTCACGTCTAGGGTCTAGCATAAGCTCCATGTCACATGCATATTCAGAGTCTATTTATTTATTGAAAGACTTTACCAATAATTCCTCTTATCCAATATATAAGTAGTTGGAGATATAATAGAGAGAACATACACGATAGACAACTTATTTTGTTTCGCTCATTATAATTTCATTTGACTTAGTTGTGTAAGATAGACGAAGTGGAGTATAGAGAGTACCACTAACTCTAGGCGGGTAGAATAAGAGAATAAAAGGAATTCTAGGAGTGTATCCTAGTAAACTGATCAAGGTGGATATCGGTGGCCACCCACCTATCCCACTAGCTCGAAAAACAATTTTCCACCTTGGTAGTTTTTCGATAGTTTTTCGGGTCCCAAATTTATGGGTTCTTTTTGAGGCCCTAAATGATGTTTTTTGGGGATTGGGGCGCAAGAAAATGTCAAAGGCACTATCTTGGACCAGTTGAAATTCATTCTTCTTGGTTATAGCTTTCCATTGGTGTATCAAGCTCCCCAAACGGAGATCGTATGCAAAATTTACGCCCCCGGGAAGTTGACGTATCAACTACCCCCATTGGGGCCCACAAACCTTTTGGCTTTTCATCTTTCGGGGTTAGGGTTTTGGATTTTACTTATGTTTAAAAGGCCTTTGGATCCTCATTGTAAAATCATCTTCTTGCGAATGTGAGTAGTCATCACATCTCTTCTCAGAGATAAGTTGCCACCATTCTAGCGAGTCTTTCACTCTGTAATTTTATTGTCTCTATACATTTTTGCTCATGAATAGAAATTGTGTATTACTGTATCTATGTGTTTATGGTTGCATCTCTGATACATTTATGTTATATTATTGAATATCTAAGATATCTCTATATATATTTCTTTGTTATATCTTTGTTCTCATTTTGTGCCGAAAATAATCTGGATCAGTGGTACCAGAGCAGGTTGCTCTTGATGGTTTTTCAATGCATGTCCTCGACAAGGTCTGAGTATAGAAAGTTGGGTTTCGATCTTGTCTCTCTTGAGGACAATCACTCTCGCACACCAAAGAAACCCTCCATCGCGGAAGAAAATAAAAACGATAGAGCAAACGATTCTATTAATATGTTGCTTCAGCAAGCTCTCACGCGACAGAGGGACAAAATGATGGAGAATTTAGCCCGCATCCTTCAACACTTGTCGATAAAAATAGGAGCGTCTTCATCAAGCGACCACTTTGGAGGCACCTCGCCTTTCAAGGTACAAGTTAATTTTGATATTCCCATATTTGAAGGACAGATAGATGCGGATGCCCTAGAAAAATGGTTAAATCTGCTAGAAGGTTATTTCTCTGTTCATAATTTCTCCGATGGGGAAAATATCACCTTCGCACTCCTTAAGGCTCTCCCCCATGTCAAACATTGGTGGGAAACTTACTTGGAGAAAAGTTCCATAGAGGAGTCTGGAATATATGGGGTCAAGCCCACTTGGGATTTTTTTGTGGATGTGGTAAAGGAATAGTATTACCCTATTGGCAACTTTGAGGACCAATCCATGAGATGGACCACACTGCATTAAGAGAGGGGCCAAGAAGTGTCGGAGTTCACCAATACCTTCCATACCTTGCGCACCAAGCTGGGTATCAAATACTCTAAGAAACATTTGGTTCTAAAATACCATGGAGCTCTACACTTATACATCCAAACTGAAATGGATTTTCTGGACATCTCATCACTCGGTGTTGCTTATCGATACGCTGTTAAAATCGTGCAGAAATTTAAGCACCAAAACAAGCGGGATTTCAGGTCTGCAAATCCGCAACAAAAAAGGTATGATAAAGACGACCCTAACAAACATCCTTCTGAAAACTAGTCAAAGCCACAGGTAAAGAAGGGTCACAAAAAGACGAAGAAGGACACCGAAAAATGGTGTGATTTCCACAAAATCCCCTGGAAAAACACCGATGAATGTCGCTTAAAACAGTCATCGGTGGCTGAGATCAAAGACAAGGATCCAAACCCTGATTCAAAATCTTATTCAGAAAATACTAATAGAAGACAGATCATCGACGCAGATCTCATTGTTATTGTCACGACCACAACAATTCAACTAGAAGAACTAACAGATCCTGAAGAAGGGGAGCACCTTTTTCATTCATAGATGTGGGTGAAGGGGACCCCGCTGCATTTTATTATTGATAGTGGAAGCAAGAAGAACCTCATCTCAGTAGAGGTCGTCAAATAGTTGGGATTTTTTACAACACCACACCCACAGCCATACAACATCGGGTGGCTTCGCCAGGGATGAGATCTTCATGTCAACCAACAATGTTGATTGTCATACAACATCCAGCCCTTCAAGGATGAGTTATTATGTGATGTTTCCCCGTTGTATGTCTGTGATGTTCTCTTGGGCTAGTCATATATGTGGAAGCGCCATACTATTTATGAATCTCGACCCCTTAGTGTCATTGACTCTGGGGGGTCTTCTCTACAGAATTCCAAAGGTATTTATGACTATTGTCCCACCTAAACAGTGTCACAAGGTAGTATATCATACTAAAAAATTCATCTTCTTCACAATCTGTTCAAATGGTGAACAAAAGAACACCGCAACCAATGCAGCCTCAATCCAAGCATGTTTTGTCCGGCAAAAGCAGGTCGACAAGATTAAAGAAAAGCACAAGGATTCCTTCTGCACACAGTCATCTCATGTAGCCAAACTGGTTAAAAAGGTCCAACCCTTCCAGCCATAGGTTCGTGAAATCCTTCAACACGCTAAGTAGCGCAACTTCTCTAGCAAGGAAAATAGCTCAGCAAGGTTCAGATTCAACAAACACTTCCCTTTATCCCCTGGGAACTCAATGCAATGGAGACCATTGCTTCCTAAGGAGGGAGGATTAATCCAGGTGGATATCAGTGACCACCCATCTAAACCCATTGGCTCGAAAAACAGTTTTCTACCTTGGCAATTTTTCGAAATTTTTTCGGGTCCCAAACTTTCGGGGTTGTTTTGAGGCCCTAAACGATATTTTTTGGGGATTTGGGACATAGGCGATTGCCAAAGGCCGTAGCCTGGGTCAGTCGAAATTTGTTCTTCTCAATTAGAAATTTCCAACGGTGTATCGAGCGGCCCAAACGAAGATCGTATGCAAAAGTTACACCTTGGGAAGTTGATGTATCAACTATCCCCATCGAGGCCCACAAACCTTTTGGATTTTCATCTTTCGAGGTTAGGCTTTTGGATTTTACTTATGTCAAAAAGGCCTTTGGAGCCTCATTGTAACAATCATATTCTTACGAATGTGAGTAGTGATCACATCTCTTCTCAGAGATAAGCTGCCACCATTGTAGCAAGTCTTTCACTCTATAATTTTACAATCTTTGTACATTTTCGCTCATTAATAGAAATTGTGTATTATTGCATCTCTGTGTTTAAGGTTGCATCTCCGATACATTTCTGTTACATTATTGGATATCCGAGATATCTCTGTATATTTCTTTGTTATATCTCCGCTCTCATTTCGTGCTGAAAATAATCTGGATCATAAACTTAAGGAGGGTGGCTTGGTAGGAAAATATGAGTGTATCCTAGTAAACTTCAAGCATGTGGGATTGGTAGGAAAATCATTGAGACAGTTCAACATCTCGTTCAATCAATCTATTCTCCTTTGATTCAGACAATCTGCTTTCAATGAATTAATTCATTGATTCTGCATGTCCCATTCATCATGTATTCTGAAGGGTGGGTTAGAGCTTATTAACCATCTTTCCTTCACTCTTTACCGCAACTGTAGACATGTACATAAGCGTAATTTTTTTTTTATTCAAATCAACTTGCAAAGAACTTCTCGACTATTTATGTTCAAATCAACCTGCAAAGAAATTATCGACAGGGACATTGCCACTGTAGTGGCACTTGTTTCAAAACACAACATTTATGTTTCTATTTCATGGCCATATGCTCATGAATAGTGATATTATTAGCTACTTTATTAGAATGAAACATCATGCGAAGAGGTGCAGGAAAGGTTGGAACCTAATGATCAAAATGATTCACAGGGCACAAGATGATAAGAGAAAACTATGAAATAGATTAAAATTATAAAAGAAAAACTCTTTGAATCCAAGCAATTAAGGAAAAAAGAAGAAGAGTGGAAAATAAATGTATCAAAAGCAGAAAAGGAAATATTGGAAAAAGAGTAAAATGAAAATAAGGCAACAATAGAGTTGGAGAAAAAACTGGAAGAGGAAAGAGAAAAACAAGAAAGGATACTAAAAGTTGAAAGGGATGAGGAAGAAGTGTCTAAAAATGAAGAAGAAAGACAAGAAAAACAAGTTACTCTTGAATCTACATAGCATATTATGCAACAACAAACTCAAATTGGTCTACCTCCTGTTGAAAATGTAATTAATCTAAGCATGGAAGTTTTGATCATTCCAAAACAATGCACAACTTCAATAAAAGATATCAAAGGAAAATATGTTGCAGTGAACAATAGCTACTCCTAGTATCTTAGAGAATATATTGTCTTAGGGGAATCAAAACATTCCTGATCCAATTGATCATGTGGCATAATTGAAGTTGATTGCCTCCAATAAAAGAAAGAAGACCATCAAACCTAAAGGAAAAGAAGGATTTATTTTGACAATACAGTAATCTGCATTGTTGAAGAATAAGTATTAGACATAAAAAGAGAAAAATTAACAACAATGTTATTGGCTAGACCGGTCATCACACATGCCACCTTAGATAAAACCCAATCAAAATCTGCAAATGTGTAGAACATTGAGAAAAAAGATACCATTACTTGAAAACCAAGTAAGATAGTATAAATTTGCATAGAGCTTAATTTCGATTTTTATAGAGCATGTGTTAGAGGAAGATGTTATGAATGCACAAGTTAAAAGGGATATTATGCCAAAGATTTTCAATTAAAGGATCCCAACTTGCAATTGTTTATTTTGTATAAAGAGATTTTTATGCGGAAAGAAAACTGAGGAAAAATAGAAGATCAACTTGAGTTCAACAAACAAATTCAGAAACATAGAGGAGATGAATGAACCAGGTGGATATTGGTGGCCACCCACCTATTCCAACTGGCTCAAAATAGTCTTCTAGCAACTTATTATTTTTAGCAGTTTTTCGGCTCCTAAACTTCTGGGGCCATTTTGAGGGATTAAATGAATTTTTTTGTGATTGGGCACCTTAAAGATATTCAAAGGCTTTGATTGAGCCACCAAAATGAATCTTCTCATTGATACCTTTCCAACGAGCTATTATGCGCCCCAAACGGAGATCGTATGCCAAAGTTATGCCCCTTGGACGTTGATACACCAAACTACCCAAAACGGGGTCCACAAAACTGTTGGCTTTTCATCTTCCGGGGTTAGGGTTTTGGATTTTCTTTATGTTAAAAAGGCATTTGGAGCCTCGTTGTAAGAATGATATTCTTGTGAATGTGATTAGTCATCACATCTCTTATCAGAGATAAGTTGCCACCATTCTAGCGAGTCTTTCACTCTGTATTTCTACAGTTTTGTACAGTTCGCTCATTAATAGAAATGGTGTATTACTGTATCTCCATGTTTATGGTTATATATATGATAAATATATATTATATTATTGGATATCTAATATATCTCTGTACATTTCTGTATTACATCTCCGCTCTCATTTCGTGCTGAAAATAATCTGGATCAGTGGTATTAAAGCAGGTTGCTCTTGATCGTTTTTCAGTGCATGTCCCCGACAAGGTCCGAGTATAGAAATTTGGGTCTCGAGCTTGTCTCTCTTGAGGAAAATCACTCTCACACGCCCAAGAATCCCTCCATTGTGGAAGAAAAGAAAAACGATGGAGCAGGAGATTCTATCAATGAGTTGCTTGAGCAAACTCTCACGTAACAGAAGGAGGAAATGATGGAGAATTTTGACCACATCATTCAACGCCTGCCAATAACAACATGCATGTCTTCATCAAGTGGCCACTTTGGAAGCACCTCTCCTTTTAAGGTACAAGTCAATTTTTATATTCCCATATTTGAAGGTCAGATAGATGCGGATGCCCTAGAAAAATGGTTAAATCTGCTAGAAGGTTATTTCTCTATTCACAATTTTTCCGACAGGGAAAATATCACCTTCGCACTCCTTAAGGCTCTCCCCCATGTCAAACATTGGTGGGAAAATTATTGGGAGCAAATTTCCAGAGAAGACTCTGGAATATATGGGACCGAGCCCACTTGGGATTTGTTTGTGGATGCGGTCAGGGGACAATATTACCCTGTTGGTAACTATGACGACCAATACATGAGATGGAACACATTGCGGCAAGAGAGGGGCCAAACAATGTCGGAGTTCACAAATACTTTCCATACCTTGCACACCAAGCTGGGTATCAAAGACTCTGAGCGACATCTCGTTATGAAATATTGTGGAGCTCTGCATATGTACATCTAAACCGAAATGGATTTCTCGGATATCTCATCACTGGGAGTTGCCTATCAATATGTTGTCAAAATCGAGCATAAATTTAGGCACCAGAACAAACAGGAGTTCGGGTTTGCAAATCTGCAACAACCAAAGTATGATAAATACGACCCTAAAAAATAGCCTCCCAAAAACCAATTCAAGCCACAAGAAAAGAAGGTTCACACGAAGATGAAGAAGGACACTGGGAAGTGGTGCGATTTCCACAAAATCCCATGGCACAACACTGATGATTGTCGCTCAAAACAATCATTGGTGCCCAAGATCAAAGAAAATGAGTCGAGCCCCAATTCATAATCTGATTCGGAAAATAATGGGAAAAGACATATTATCGATGCAAACCCCACTGCTACTGTCATGACCGCAACAATTCAACAAGAAGAACCAATAGATCCCGAAGAGGGGGAGCACCTCTTTCATTCACAGATGTGGGTGAAGGGGACGTCATTGCATTTCATTATTGATATGGAAGTAAGAAGAACCTCATCTCAGTAGAGGTCGTTAAAAAATTGGGATTGTCGAAAACACCACACCCACATCCATACAACATTGGGTGTCTTCGTCAGGGATGAGATCTTCGTGTCATCCAACAATGTTGATTGTCATACGACATCCAACCCTTCAAGGTTGAGGTATTATGTGATGTTTCACTGCTGGATGTCTTTGATGTTCTTTTGGGACAGCCATATATGTGGAAGCGTCATGTTATTTATGAGTCTCGACCCCATAGTGTCATTGTTACTCTAGGGGGTCATCTCTATAGGATGCCAGAGGTAGTTCCAACTACTGTCTCACCTAAACAGTGCCACAACGTAGTATCTCATACTACAAAACTCAACTTCTTCACAATCTGTTCAAAAGGTGAACAAAAGGACACTGCAATTACTACAGCCTCAGTCCAACCACCTTCTATCGAGCAGAAGAAGCTCAAGAAGATGGAAGAAAAGAGAAAAGATTCCTTCTACACATAGTCATCTCATGTAGCCAGACTAGTTACAAATGTCCAACCATTCCAAAATCGGGTTCTCAACAACCTTCCACAAGCCAAGCAATGCAACTTCTCTTGCAAGGTGAGCAACTCACTAAGGTTTAGATTCAACAAACGCTTCCCCCTCTCCCTTGAGAACTCAATGCAATGGATACCATTTATTTCGAAGGAGGGAGAATTGATCCAGGTGGATATCAGTGGCCACCCACCTATTCCAACTGACTCAAAACGGTCTTCTAGCAACTTATTATTTCTAGCAGTTTTTTGGTTCCTAAACTTTCGTGGCCAATTTGAGGGCCTAAATGAAAATTTTGCACGATAGGGAACCTCATTTATTACCAAAGTATTTAATTGGGCCCCCAAAATGAATCTCCTCATCAATACCTTTCCAATGAGTTATCGTGCGCCCCAAACGGAGATCGTATGCCAAACTTACGCCCTCGAGAAATTGATACACCATACTACCCAAAACAGGGTCCACAAAACTATTGGCTTTTCATCTTCCGGGGTTAGGGTTTTGGATTTTCTTTATGTTAAAAATGTCTTTGGAGCCTCATTGTAAGAATGATCTTCTTGTGAATGTGAGTAGCCGTCACATTTCTTCTCAGAGATAAGCTTCCACATTTCTAGTGAGTCTTTCACTTTGTATTTCTACAGTTTTGTACATTTCCCTCATTAATAGAAATTGTGTATTATTGTATCTCTGTGTTTATGGTTATATATCTGATAAATATCTATTGTATTATTGGCAATATGATATATCTTTGTACATTTATTTATTATATCTCTTCTCTCATTTTGTGCCGAAAATAATCCAGATCAATGAATCACATAATATAAAGAATTTTGAGTAAAGTAGAAATATATGAATCAAACATGATTTGAGTTATTAGAGCATACTTGGTCATGAAGCTTAGAGACAAAGAGAATATGAATGGTTGTCATGCATTAAGATATGAGATTTTATTGAGGACACCACGAATCAATGTCGACTTCCTTCCCTTGGTCCACCAAAATACTTTCATCCAATAGACCAAGTAATGCAAAAATTTGAGAAGATACTAAAGAAACACAAATATGAAGTACAAGGAATATCAAATGTTGAGAAGTGACATTTTAAAAAGTTTATAATTGAGTAAGCTAAAAATACCACACAACTTAAATGTTATTTCCCCAAAGTTGAGAAATATATTAAAAGGTTCTCTAGACTGTTATTAACTTTTAGGGCCCTGTTATCCCCTATCCTAGGGATAACTAAGGAGATCATGTCTCGAGCCCAACAGGTCCTATACATGGAGTGCTAAGAGCTTGATGACTTGAGCTTGGCCCTGGAGAGTCCATATTTTCTTCAGTGCATCCTATCTATTAGCAACAATAACATCCATCCCACCAGCCTGGTCTTGCAGTGGCAGTGGGTCTTGCTCCATGAGGTAATGAGTTCGGGTATCATGGTACGTGTCACTCTGATTTTTAAAGCATTTGAATATGTTACACTAAACTCTCCTTTGTTTCATAATGTTTGCTTGGAAATAATTGTCTTTGACTTGTTCATACCTAGGGGGTGACAAAATGCCCTAGTAAGTTGTTTCTCCTTTAGGATGAGTTGCCATTGGGTGGGTCTATGAAAGGTCATTATCCATTCCTTCCATACTTGCCAATTTTCATTATTATCACTCTCATCTTCCCCTACCTTGGTTTGGGCATTGGGTTTGCCACACTAGGAAGGGTTGTACCTTGCCTTGTGGGAAGAAGGGGCTAAAGGCCCAGAGGGTAAAAGTAGTGGGCAAGTGTTAAAAGCCAAAACAAAAACTTTGAGATGCTTCGCCCAGGGATTCTCGAGAAAACAATAAAAGGCTTCTCAGTAAGAAAAGGGGACCTGTAAGATAAAATAAAACTCAAGGTCTAGTTGGTGGATGGGAGGTCTCATCACGAGCTGACCTAGTAGGTCCATGGGCATGTAGCAGTATGACACTACCATATATCTGGTCACCAAACCAGGGTAGTGTCTCTTGGTGGCATAGCCAAGAGAAAAGGGGTCTCATCAAGAGCCAACCTTCAAATTTCCATCAATTGCTTATGGGTAACACTGTCACCACTGCTCACCATGCCAGGACAATGTCCCCCAGCTTTTCCCTTGAAAATAAAAATAAACAAGACAAAGAATAAAAGGCATTGAATGGGATAGGAAACAATGGCATCCATGACAAGCTACAGCTTGCCCTCTATAGAGGCACCCCCACGCAAGACCTACATTTCGTTGTTATCATTGCACCCTCTGCCCAAACATTTCCCCTGCACCATTTCACACACTTACATGACCTATATTGGTCTTCACCTGGGAAACACCCCAAACTTGACGAGAATTAGCCCAATAGGACATCCTGAGACCCTCTCAAAACCTGACTTGTTAAACTGCATAACGTCTTTGAGAATTTGTTTGGGTAAAAGGGGTTTTGATGCACATGTTTGGGTAATTTGAGTATTGGATGTGATTGACATTGCTATGATCCCTGTGACTTATGAGCCCATGGAGGACGTACTTGTTGTTGTTGCAGAACCATGTCCGGTGGACAGGTACATATGGGGAGATGATTAGCTCAAACCTCCAAGGGGATGAAAGCCCAGATATGGATGTCATGACCCCATCTAGGAGTAGAGAGATGTCAGAGACTTGCACCAGGGAAAAGGAAGGACGTTTCACCATAGACACTTTGGAAAACCTAGACCCAGGGGGTCTTTCTCTTCCACCTAGACGTTGGCCTTGGGAGGCCCATGACATCACCATTGTGACCCTAGACGTCACCCAGCGTTAGGATTGACATTTTGGAAGCAGTTGTGTGCTAATTGGCACGTGTGGCATCATCTAGGGGCTTGGAAGGCCCAACGTTTTGCAGATGAGGCCCAATATTTTGTAGATGAGGCTCAACATCACCCTAGAAGCGCATGATGTCACCTCTAAAGATGATTTTAGGGTTTAATTCTTTTAATTTGTGTAAAAACTGGATTTTTCATGTAATTTGGCCATGTAGGCCTTTTAATGACCTAAAATTAATTAAAGGTCATAATTATTGTATAAATAGAGAGATAAAACTCTCATGTTATCAACATAGACTCATCACAAAAGTGGTGATCTGAAATTCGGCCCTCTTTAAGGGTTATTGGTTGAAATCTAGTGGTGTGCACTTCTTGGAGGAGGCATTTCTTGGTGTATTTTGGAAAATTTTCATGTGGAGGATATTCAACTAGGGTTTATGCATGATTATTTTTGGTGAAGTAAGTGAAAAATCTACATTTCTTTATTGTGAATAAATTCTTATGGTTAATTTACTTGCTTCATATCTAAGATTATGAGATTGCTTGCTTGAAACCCTAGGAGAAAGATATATGTTATTATATTTTTCTCTATAGTCTTCCATGTGCTAAANAAAATCTACATTTCTTTATTGTGAATAAATTCTTATGGTTAATTTACTTGCTTCATATCTAAGATTATGAGATTGCTTGCTTGAAACCCTAGGAGAAAGATATATGTTATTATATTTTTCTCTATAGTCTTCCATGTGCTAAAATTTCTTGAAATGCACCCATATCGAAGTAGATACCAGAGCCCTGCCATTGTAGCACTCTAGTAACTCTACTTCCTTGCCCATTGCATATTTTATTACAATTTGTTTAAGGAAAAGAGAAATCACTAGGGCCTAACCTTTGTTACTTTCTAGCAATTATCTCTAGGAGTTGGATGTTTGAAGCCTTGGGATACCAACACCTTTCTCATCCTCTCCATCCCTTTGACATAACATTATCATTGCTATTTTTTCTCTAAGATTTGTTGCTGCCATTATTGACTCCATTACCCTAGAAAGGCACCAGTCTACCACTTGCAAGTGTTGATTGATCAAACAAACACTCAAACTTTTATCCTTGAAGTTTTTACTAACATTTGTTAACCCTAAACTAGACTAACTCCTTAGCTAACTTGTTGTTGTTGCAAAACATTGCTACAACTATACAAACATACATTGATTGGATACATTTCCCTACATAACTTGCACTTAACTCATTCAAAACTCAATTGTGATAATTGCTAGTCAATCTGCTAGGTAAGTGTAACTTTCGATGGTGTTTTCTTTCACTTTTGACCATTAGAATTTGTTGTTGTTGCAAAATATTGCTACAGCCATCTAACTACAGCAAATTCTCTGCAAAATGACCTATTTTGCTAACTAGACATTGCCAAACTTCCCCGTGACAAGATTTTATCATTCAGCTAGGTTGAAGTTATTTCTTCTTGTTGTTTTCAAGCACTTTCAAGGATTAATTCTTGTGGTTGTTACAAAATATTAATTGTTTTTATAACTGTTGCATTGCTGCAAATTCATATCGGCTAGCTTACTTTTTGAGGGTTCATTGTCTTATGAAGCAGTAACATCATTTTGGTACTTGGAAAGTGCCCCTTTTTTGCCTTGTTGTCTTGTTCTCGGCAGGTACAATATTATTTATTTGCTTCATCTCTATAAGACATAAATAACCCTTTGATTTGAGTGATCTGTGAGAGGGGAAGGGTTTCCTTGTGATTACTTGACTTAGCCTTCTCAAACCCCCCAGGTCACCGAGGACGTCTCCTCTAGGGTAGTCTTGACATACTCTTAAATAGAAATGGATCTCCTATTAAGGTGACAGTGATAGGTTATTCCCAGTTATGCAAATTATGTACCCACTTCCCTTGGTCTTTTGGGCAAGTACAAATTGTGCGATAAATTTTTGGCACCGTTGTCGGGGAACACTGATTCAATTTTCTTGAATGACACTTTTTCGGTAAGCCTTTATCCAAATCCTTCTTTTCACATAGCTTACTTGGCGACTCCACTAAGGGTGATTCCCTCATCCCTTTGATAATCCTTAAGAGTATATCTGGAGACTCCACTAACCTTTTCCAAGGCGCCACCTTACTCTCAATTTTGTGATATTTCCAAGTTATGGGATCATGGTGCCCTGGAAATAAGTGTATTTGACTATTGATTTCAAAAGTTTTTGAGGATACCCGCGTTACTTTGATGCAAAATGGTTGAACAACTCTCCAAGATTCAAAGGTCTCCCAATTACTCACATTGTAGAGTTCTTGAAGTATATAAGCGAGATAGAATGGGAAGGGGAGGATGTTCAGGTAAAATTGTTCATACTTTCTCTGCCATCTTTTTTAAAAGATTGGTTTAAGGGTTGTTGCGAAGATAGCAGTATATCACCTTTCGTAGACCTCATCAGTAGGTTTATTGAAATTTTCAAACCATAATTCCAGACACATGAAAATGCCCTTCAAAATCTCACAATAGCCTTAGAGAACAAAGGATTCACCACTGAGATTGTGGAAGATCTCAGGGATGTATACCATACTCAATACCAAAAATCCTCTGATATATAAGGAGAGATTTATAAAGAAAATTGTCAAACCCTTGAAGAGGAGCAATATTTTTCCCATGATTTGATAGAATGCAGTAAATATTTAACTAGAGAAGTGAATTATGAGGATGAAGCACTAATAACCACTACTTCATTCGATGAAGCTCTCCAAGATCATATCTCTCCTACTCAAGATGAAGAGAATGAGGTGAGTCATTTTCCTTTCCAGTTTTTTGATGACAATTTGTTCTATGATTCAGAAGGTGAAGAAGTAAAGAAACCCTTGGAAGAGCTAGCTCCTTCAATTTCTAATGAAGACGAAGAGATGAGTCTTGGGGATGATGTGTTGGACCCTCTTCCATTTGATGAATTCATCCAAGCCATTGATGCTCATACAAAACAAGAAATGAACACGGTACGTTATTTCCCTTTCCAAGATTTTGATGATGCTTTGTTTTATGATTTGGAAAGTGAAGAAGTACTAGAGGATCCCTTGGATGCATTAAATCCTTCATGTTATAATAAAGGTAGTGACATTGTTGATAATATTGGCGAGTTCATACATGTTGGAAGACGTAAGTGGGATGTGATTGGTTCTAATGAGGATCCCATTTATGATTTGGAAGGACTTTTCCAAATGTTTCATTTACAACTATCATATGAGGTTACTAATGATTTTGAAATCTGGAAACAAGGAAATGATATAGTTACAAAAATCTCCAAGGGTGACCTAGTTCTTTTTTCTCCTGATGATTTTCAGTCATACCTTGAATATTTTGATGAGTACTCCTTTGAGCACTTGGATTTATTTTATGAAGAAGATTATCAACCACCTTTGTGCTCATATCATGATAGAGGTGAGGACATTGCTTGCCCAAAGAAGGGTACTTGTGAAAAGGTTCTTCATCCCCCTTCGATTACTTTACTTCGCTATGTCATTAAGGGTGTAGTTGGGAAACATGTCCCTTGAGTTTTATCTGGGGTAGAGCCTTCTTTTAGAATCCATGGGTAGGTTGAATACCTTAAAAGGAAGCTTATTATCTCATTCTTTTAGCCTTCTCCTAAGAAATTGTCAGTCATCCTCTAGGTTCTTACTATTCCTTTCCCAGACCTCAGGATATGATGACGTCCAAGGTAGCCAACTTTCAAACTCTTTGAGTCGTTCTTTTGAACCTTTGATTTTTCACGTTCCCTTTCTGAGATGGATTGAGCACTTTCCTAAGAGTGTAAATTGGCATAATTTTGTCCCTCCTTCCCGCCTCCATGAGCTAGACTTTACGATTTATGATGATACAATAAATTTTCTAAATCATGTTATTTTTGTGCTTGACTTATCATTGTTTTGGTTTATGATGAATCACAGAGGCATGTATTGTGAGACATTGTTAGGATGGTTTCGCTAGCTATTTGACTACACCTAGCATTAAACCAACAGGTAAGTAGAGGTAAGTTGGGTAGGAATTTGCATTCATTGTATATACCATCTGCATTGCATGATAATGTATTATAGTTGTAGTTTCATTTCATTTTGTATGTATATTCTTGCTTACTTTTATTCCATTGTATCATATATCAGTGAGGGGTGATATCGCCACTCTGAGGATTACTTATTCATTTTGTTGAGATCTAGCAGATACAAGTCATGCTAGAGATATTGAGGTTCCCATGCTCTCTATGATTAGCAAATGTCCCTGAGTTTGAGCCAAAGGTTATCCCCTATCCTAGGGATAACTAAGGAGATCATGTCTCGAGCCCCACAGGTCCTAGACGGGGAGTGTCGAGAGATGGACGACTTGAGCATGGCCCTGGAGGGTCCATCTTTTATTTAGTGCATCCTATCTATCAACATTAGCATCCATCCCATCAACCTGGTCCTGAAGTGGCAATGGGTCTTGCTTCATGAGGTAATGAGTCTGGGTATCATGGTATGTGTCACTCTGATTTTCAAAGCAATTGAATATGTTGCACTAAACTCTTCTTTATTTCATAACGTTTGCTTGGAAATTATGTTCTTTGACTTGTTCTTACCTAGGGGGTGAAAAAATTCCTTAATAAGTTGTTTCTCCTTTAGGATGAGTTGCTAGTGGGTGGGTCTATGAAAGGTCATCATCCATTCCTTCCATACTTACCACTTTTCATCATTATCCTTCTCATCTTCCCCTACCTTGGTTCGAGCATTGGGTTTTCCACCCTAGGAAGGGTTGTACCTTGCCTTGTGGGAAGAACGGACTAAAGGCCCAGAGGATAAAATTACCTGGCAAGAGTTAAAAGACGAAACAAAAACTTTGAGATGCTTCTCCCAGGGATTCCCGAGAAAATAATAAAAGGCTTCTCAATAAGAAAAGGGGACCTGTAAGATAAAATAAAACTCAAGGTCTAGTTGGTGGATGGGAGGTCTCATCATGAGTCATCCTATTAGGTACATGGTCATGTAGCGATATGACACTACCATCTATCTAGTCACCAAACCAAGGTAGTGGCTCTTGGTGGCATAGCCAAGAGAAAGGGGGTCTCATCATGATCCAGTCTTCTCATTTCCGTGAAGTGCTTGTGGGTAACGCTATCACCACTCGTCACCACGCCAGGACAGTGTCCCCCAGCTTTTCCCTTGAAAAGAAAAAGCAATAAGACAAAGAATAAAAGACATTGAATGGGCTAGGAAATAATGCCATCCATGACAAGGTACAGCTTGCCCTCTACAATGGCACCCACAGGCAAGACCTACATTTCCCTGTTATCACTGCACCCTCTGCCCAAACATTTCCCCTACACCATTTCACACACTTACATGACCTATATTGGTATTCACCTGGGAAACACCCAAAAATTGAGGATAATTAGCCCAATAGGACATCCTGAGACCCTCTCCCAACCTGACTCGTTAAACTGCATAACGTCTTTGAGCATTTGTCTGAGTAAAACAGGGTTTGATGCACATGTTTGGGTAATTTGATTATTGGATGTGGTTGACATTGCTATGATCCCTGTGACTTATGACCCCATGGAGGGTGTACTTGTTGTTGCTGCGGGACCATGCCCGGTGGACAGGTACATATGGGGAGATGATTAGCTTGGACCTCCAAGGGGTTGAAAGACCATAGATGGATGTTGTGACACCAACCAAGGGTAGAGAGATGTCATAGACTTGCACTAGGGAAAAGGAAGGATGCTTCACCGGAGACACTTTGGGAGACTTAGACCCAGGGGGTCTTGCTCTTCCACCTGGACATTGGCCTTGGGAGGCCTATGATGTCACGATTGTGACTCTAGACATCACCCAACATCATGATTGGCATTTTGGAGGCAGCTGTGTGCTAATTGGCACGTGTGGCATCATCTAGGGGATTGGAAGGCACAACGTTTTGCATATGAGGCCCAATGTTTCACCTAGGAGGCTCAACGTCACCCTAGAAGGGCATGAAGTCACCTCTAAAGATGATATTAGGGTTTAATTCTTTTAATTTGTGTAAAAAATGGATTGTTCATGTAATTTGGCCATGTCGACCTTTTGATGACCTAAAATTAATTAAAGGTCATAATTATTGTATAAATAGGAGATAAAACTCTCATTTTATCATCATAGACTCATCACACAAGTGGTGGTCTGAAATTCAGCCCTCTTTAAGGGTTATTGGCTGAAATCTAGTGGTGCGCACTTCTTGGAGGAGGCATTTCTTGGTGTATTTTGGCAAATTTTCATGTGGAGGATCTTCAACTAGGGTTTATGCTTGATAATTCTTGGTGAAGTAAGTGGAAAATATGAATTTCTTTATTGTGAATGAATTCCTATGGTTAATTTACTTGTTTCATGTCTAAGATTATAAAATTGCTTGCTTGAAACCCTAGGAGAAAGATATATGTTACTATGTTACTATATTTTTCTCTATAGTCTTCCATGTGCTAAAATTTCTTGAAAGGCACCGATATTGAAGTAGATACTAGAGACCTACCATTGCAGCACTCTAGTAACCCTACTTCTTTTCCCATTGCATATTTTATTACAATTTGTTCAAGGAAAAGAGAAATCGTTAGGGCCTAACCTTTGTTACTTTCTAGCAATTATCTCTAGGAATTGGATGTTTGAGGCCTTGGAATACCAATACCTTTCTCATCCTGTCCATCCCTTTGACATAACATTATCATTGCTATTTTTTCCTCTAAGATTTGTTGCTGCCATTATTGACTCCATTACCCTAGAAAGGCACTAGTCTACCACTTGCAAGTGTTGATTGACCAAACAAACACTCAAACTTTTATCGTTGAAGCTTTTACTAACATTTGCTAACCCTAAACTAGACTAACTCCTTAGCTAACTTGATGATGTTTCAAAACATTTCTACAACCATAAAAACATGCATTGATTGGATACATTTCCCTACATAACTTGCACTTAACTCATTCAAAACTCAATTGTGACAATTGTTAGTCAATCTACTAGGTAAGTGTTAACTTTGTATGGTGTTTTCTTTCACTCTTGACCATTAGAATTTGTTGTTGTTGCAAAAGATTGCTACAACCGTCTAACTGCAACAAATGCTCTCCAAAAGTGACCTATTTTGCTAGCTAGACATTGTCAAACTTGCTTGTCACAAGTTTTTATCATTCAACTAGGTTAAAGCTATTTCTTCTTGTTGTTTTCAAGCACTTTCAAGGCATAATTCTTGTGGCTGTTATAAAATATTAATTGTTGTTATAAACTGTTGCATTGATGCAAATTCATATAAGCTAGCTTACGTTTTGAAGGTTCATTGTCTTATGAAGCACTAACATCATTTTGGTACTTGGAAAGTGCCCCTTTTTTTCCTTGTTGTCTTGTCCTGGGAAGGTACACAATATCATTCATTTGCTTCATCTCTATAAGACAAAAAGAACCCTTTTATTTGAGTGATCTGTGAGAGGGGAAGGATT
Organism: Picea sitchensis; assembly: GCA_010110895.2. Taxonomy (NCBI): domain Eukaryota; kingdom Viridiplantae; phylum Streptophyta; class Pinopsida; order Pinales; family Pinaceae; genus Picea; species Picea sitchensis. Next base: position 139,062 of record SNQJ01S0013677.1, on the reverse strand, counting down.
TTCATGTGATTACTTGCCTTAGCCTTCTCAAAACCCCCAGGTCATCGGGGACGTCTCCCCTAGGGTAGTCTTGACATACTCCTAAATAGAAAGGGATATCCTATTAAGGTGACAGTGATAGGTTATTTCCAGTTATGCCAATTATGTACCCACTTGCCTTGGGCTTTTGGGAAAGTACAAATTGTGCGATAACAGGCCCCACACAAGCAACATGTTTTTCCCCATAATAATATATGTAAAATTATATTTGACCAAATCAAAAACTAGGATAAAGAAGTGGTTAGGGATCAAACCCCCAGTTCACTTGAGGGTTGATAGCTGGTTATTATTGTTAAAATATTCAATGTGCTCGTTTTACCATAGACAATATCACTATTGTTACCAAATTATAAGCACAGAGCCACCCTCCAGCACCATAACCTTTGCTAGATAGAATTATTATGGAAGCAACACTATAACCAACAGATAAACTCTAGCTTCTAAATGAAACAACAACTCAAGACAAGTAGAGAGCTCCTTCTCCAAGGGTAGCACACAAGATAGTCTCCATATCCACATCACAAGTACCATACAAAACTGCAGCAATTGCAGTTGCACTACTCTCTCAAACTTGCGCCATACTTAGCAAGAATATCACCATGAGTATCACCAATAATATCACTAAGAATTTCACCAAGAATATCACCAAGAGTTTCACTAAGAATATCACCAAGAGTTTCACTAAGCACCACCAAAAACCACCCTAGAAGATGTCCCTTCCTTGTATGCCACCACATCTCCGAACTTGTGATAAACTAGCTGAGAGAGTGAGTGTGGTGAGTGAAAAAATGAGCCAAGACATCCTCTATTTATATTAATCTTTCCATTGACTTTTTTGGTTGGGGCGACCTGACTTTCTGGTAATTATATTCTAATATTATTTATTCTGCTAGGTTGACCTGTCTTTTAGGGTTTTTACACATCTGTTTAGGGTTTCTCTTGCTTCCAAAATATTCTATTCTAGTCAAAGGTTACACACGGAGGTTAATACCTCCCGCAGCTACCATAACATAAACACTCCCTCCTAGCTAGGGAGATATTAACAGTAATGGTCTTGAGCACAAACGGATCATTTTGTTGGTAGCATCATCATAGCCACACAATATATCTCATGATCATGTAGATCAACTCATGAGCAACATCACCACTATCACTATCATCTAAAACAATCAATTGCATCATCTCTTGAGGCCATACTCCTTATGAGTAATAGGGCATGATACTGAATAATTCACTCACTCAAAAGAGTGATACAAGGACCATTCTTCTAATCCGGACATATGTCCTAGAAGAATGATTGTCCCAACATATGTTAAATGTCCTCAATGGCTCCAAGAACCATCCTCTCCATTGCATCATATCTAAGCTTTATGATCATATCTAAGTTGTACTAACATGATGCTATACATCATATCTAAGTTGTACTAGCATGATCATATCTAGCATGATGTGGAATACCATCTACATCATCTCTAATCCGTACTATCATGGTGTCAATGAACCATCTGTAAGTTGTACTTGTTGGATTACTGAGATGGGGGGTGAATCAGTAATAGCGTAATTATAATCCTTTTTCTTCAAATGTTATATCAATGTAGAATTATTATCCAATAATGAGCAGTAAGAAATAAACAATCACACACATACACAGTACACCAGTGTTTTACGTGGAAACCCAAATCGAGGAAAACCACAAAATATTTTTTTCTTATATGTCTTTAAAAGGAATTACATTCATTGGAGCACCAACTTCCCTTTTTTTCAGTACTGGTGGAAGGAGGCTCCAACCCCTAGTTTCTCGTACTACAGCTTGAGGAAGTTCAACTCCACAGAATTCTCTAGCGACAATAAAGGGCTACAAACCCCAATGTTCTCAGGCACAACCGGAAGGTGGCTACAACCACGTCCTTGCCAGATCCTTTGAGTAAAGGTAGAGATGATGGGACCAACGTCACACTATCAGCATTGAGATATGTCGTTCAATGAAACTGTACCGGGTAATTGAACCATGCATCAATAATGCATCAACTGTGCCTCAACTTGTAATCAACTATACCATAAACAAGTGCATCAATAATGCACCAACACATCAATCAACACAGTACCATAAACAGAGTGCATCCAGCCGTGTATGAGGTATGTGTACCAATCATGTCAACTACTCATCAACTATGACTCATCAATATGTACCAACATCATCAAGCTATACACCTCGTAGTATTGAGCAACTCATCAACTACTTGTCTCAACCATGTACTCAAGCATGTATTGCCTCAACCAAAGCCCTCATCAATTTCATCATCCAAATCTGATTTGTGGCTTTTGTGTATACTTGGTGTATATGATACCTTCCTTAACTTTAAAACAAAGAGACTAGCATTTTCATCAAACTTTCTTTAGTCTCGGATGCCTAGTTTTGGATTAGTCACCAACCCTAACTTGAAGAAATCATAACTTTGGTTATTATTAATAAAGATATGAAGCGATCGCATAATGTTATTGATTGTTTATGCAATTATTCAAGTGTCGTTACTTGGAACCTCCCAGTGAAGGAGTTGTAGCAAAAATGGCATTCCTTGTTAAATTATGGCTTATTATAGAGAGGAATGCTTGTAGAGCGTGTCCCACACAAATATTTGATGAATTGATCTGAGCTATTACAAAACATACTCTGATTGTCCCTAACCAACACATCTAATAGCGAGTCTCTCACTGGATTTGGATATGTTATGAAAAAGTAATGACGTTTTACCTGAAACACTTGGTTTTGACTAGTTTCAAGATTGACCACAAACCCTATTTTCCACGGGTGCAACTCCAAATCCAACGACCAGTTGAATTTTTACCACGGATACTTGGATATGTTTTCTCACTTGCATAACAATTTCACGGTCTGAATCATTATGAAAAATTTATAGCGATAATGGTGAGATGACGTAAATAACATGCCAGCATCATCAAAGAATTTATCCTTCCTTGCATTTATTCTTTTCTTCACCTTCCTCAATTCGGTTTTAGATATCCTTGGTTACCTGAGACACATATAGATATTCAATATGCTCAAGTTTGATTCAAATGGAAGCCTTGCCTCTTATTTATACTCTCCAAGTAGCTTCATAAAAACATCTTCTAGTGCTTGGCCTTACTTATTTTAGGGTTGGGTCCACTTCCTAATTTCTCCATTAAATTTATTATTGGAAATAATTTGTTTTGTATTCACTTTGAATTATAATACACTCATCACTTCACTTTATTATTTACCTTTAAAATCTCTTAAACCACTTTGATTACTTTGACCTTTTGGGGCTTCTAGATGACATATGAGGGTCCTCCAACCCATTAAGGCCATAACTCTCAAACTGGCAGGGAGTTAATGGCAATTCCTACATTGGACGTTCTACCTTACCACCAGAAATGGCATGACATGTACTATCCATATAGAATAATATTATGAAAATATATCACTTGCTCATATCGTTACCCATCGAACAAACTTGGGTCCATTACCCAAACACAGGGTCTCCAACTTCTCATAGCCCATAACTCTCTAAATGTGAGGAATTATGTGGCGTTCCACATACCACGAAATGACATGAAAAGCATTATCCATCTAGGATATTTTTCCACGACAAATTCACTCCTTCATCTCATTATTCCGCAATTAAGCATGGGTTCTCTTACTCCACAAAGCGTCTTCCCATAGAGGCTTTCACCATAAGGGGACCACTTTGGAGTTCATCCTTATTTATTTCTTATCAGCAATGAAAAACAAACCACTTTGGAGTTCATCCATATTTATTTCTTATCAACAATGAAAAAACAATAATGAGTCATATTTACATCAAACAATATTGGGTCCATTACCCAAACCTTTGTGCTACAGGTCTTTCTTCAAGGGTTGACATCAATGACAACCAACCTTAATCAACAGTACCCACATGATGTAGATCAATGCCTATGCATCATATCATTATCCATCTAGTTGAAAATCACCTCCAACACTACTTGTTGACACACCAACCCAGGAAACACCTTCAACACTACTGGTAATCTCCATGGAAATACAGTAGTAGTACACAGTTACTACAATTCCATCCAATAGATCACAACAATGTCGATCCATAGTAGTACACAACTACTATCCAGTGCTACACAACAACTCCTAGTAGCACACATGATCCAGGTGGATATTGGTGGCCACCCACCTATTCAACTTGGACCCCCACCATTGTTTCTTTCAGTTTTCCAATTTCCTTAATTGTAGCACAATTTACTATTTTTGGCAGTTTTTCGGGTCCTGAACTTCCAGAGCCGTTTTGAGGCCCTAAACAACATTTTTTGGGCATCAAACCTTCGTCGAATATGAATTTATTCTAGCCTCGATATTCGCTATTAGAAGTGCAGTCCTCATATAGATCTTTCTAATGATGTATCGTGTGCGTCAAACGGAGATAGTATGCCAAAGTTACAACCCCGGGAAATTGATGTACCAATTTACCCCAACAGGGCCCATATTTTGGTGTTTCATCCCCTAGGGTTAGTTTTTTGGATGTTTAGGGTTTCCATTGTTTCTCAATAATATATAGGCCTTCTAGCCTCATTGTAACACAAATTTCAGAGGCTTGTAGCCGCCACATCTCTTCTCAGAGATAAGCTACCAGTGCCCTAGCTAGTTTATTTCCATTCTCGCTGTAAATAAGTTTCAATTCTTTGATATTAATGAAATGAAGTGTTATCTCCATTGCATCTTTGTATTCATGGTTATTTGTGTATTTTGTTGTGTTCCTACATAAATTCGGATCAGTACTATCAAAGCGGTCTTCTCTTTCTCAATCCTTCTTTGCATGTCCCCAACGAGGTCGGGGTATAAGGAGTTAGGGCTCGATCTGGATAAACCTTTGCAAGATCAGCCTCACAAACCCCAATGGTCGCCCATGGGGGACAAAATGAAAGATGAGGGAGAAGGATATCCTATCAAAATATTGCTCGAGGAGGCCCTTGAAAAACAAAGGAACGCGATGATGGATAAATTCGCCCAGATCCTTCAACGATTTCCCACTAGCGGCGCATCTGCATCCAACAACCAATCTGGAGGCACAACCCCTTTTAAGGTACAAGCAAACTTTGACATTCCCATATTTGATGGACAAATATATACAGATGTCATAGATAGATGGTTGAATCTATTAGAAGGATATTTCTCGTTTCATGACTTTTTCGACTGGCAGAAGATTATTTTTTCACTGCTCAAAGTCGCCCCCCATGTCAAGGACTGGTGGGAAACCTACTCTGAGAAAAAGTATGAGGAGGAAACCTCTCTGTTCTCGGTCGTACCCACTTGGAATTATTTTTGAGACACCATCAAGGAACAATATTATCCCGTGGGGAGCTATGAGGACAAGTACATATAATGGACTATGCTGCGGAAGCAAAGGGATCAAGATGTGCATGAGTTGACGAATAAGTTCCATACTCTGCACACAAAGTTGGGTATCAAAGATTCAGAGAAACATTTGGTGTTGAAATACTGTAGTTGTCTACACACGTACATTCAGGAGGAAATGGAGTTCCTCGACATCTCCTCGCTTGGTACGACATACCGGTATGCTGCCAAGATTGAACAAAAATTCAAATAGAAGAAGCGAGACTTTGGATCTACGAATCAAAAGCAAGTGAAAGGTGCCCTCAAATCGCATAACAAAGGACAAATCCAAGGCATGACGGCTCAAGACAACCTACCAAAGCCGCAAGCAAAGAACAACACCGCGAAGCCAAAGAAGGACACGAGAAAGTGGTGTGACTTCCATAAGAGCTCCACTCACAACACAAGTGAGTGTCGGGCCAAATAGTCATTGGTGGACAAGATGAGGGCTTCTGAATTAGATGCATGCTCAAACATTGAATCAGAACCCGAGAAGGGGAATGATAGAGGGAAACAAATTATCGATGTAGAGCCCAATGCCACTGTTTCCACCACGAAGATCCGAAAGGAAGAACCGGAAGATCCAAAGGAGGAGGGGCGTCTCTTCCACTCCCAAATGTGGGTAAAGGGTTCCCTGCTGCAGTTCATTGTCGACAGTGGGAGACAAAAGAACCTCATTTTAGCAGAGGTTGTGAAGCGGTTGGGCTTGCTGACCACAACACACCCACAACCATACACCATCGGGTGGCTTCACCAAGAACGAGATCTCCGCGTCAGCCAGCAGTGTCGCCTTCCCTACAACATCAAGCCCTTCACCGATGAGGTATTATGTGACATTGCTTCTCTTGATGTTTGTGATATATTATTAGGCCAACCATACTTGTGGAAGCGACATGTTGTGTATGAGTCTCGACCTCGCGTTGTTATTTTTACATTGGGAAATAAGTTGTACAGGATACCACACGTACCACCACCTGCCATTATCTCTTTGGTTACTGCAAAACAATGCAGTAAGATCATTTACAAAACCGGGAAATTTGTTTTCCTGATGATCTGCCCTCAGGGCAAGAAGAAGATTGTGGCCACGACCTCCAGACAGGGCTCCTCCACACGACAACAACAAATGGACAAGGTCATGGAGGAGTACTGGGATATCTTCACCTCGCTCGTAGGGGTGCCTCTGCTCTGTTAGGTCAGACACCCCATCGATCTGACCCCAAGTGCGTCGTTGCCCAATGGACCGATTTATCGACGCTCTGTTATGGAGAATGATGAAATCAAGAGGCAGATCCAGGAGCTGCTGCAAAAAGGTCACATTTGGCCAAGTTCATCGCTCTGTGGGAGCCCGATCATGTTGGTGCAGAAGAAGGATGGGACTTGGAGACTCTGTATTAACTATCGGGCGTTGAACAAGATCACTGTCTGGAATAGGTACATGATCCCACAGATTGATGACCTTCTGGACCAACTCAAAGGGGCAAAATATTATAGCAAAATCGACTTGAAGTCTGGGTATCACCACGTACTAATCGAGCCGTCTGATGTGTGGAAGACTACCTTCAAAGCCAAGGAGGGCCTTTTCGAATGGTCGGTCATGCCTTTCGGGTTGACGAATGCTCCCACAACCTTCATGAGGTTGATGGACGACATCTTGCATCCATTCACCAACTCATTTGTAGTAGTGTACTTGGATGACATCCTGATCTTCAACCAGACTTGGGAAGAGCACCTCCACCACATCCGACAAGTCCTCCAAACACTGCGGAAACACAAGTTGTGTGCCAATTTGGAGAAGTGCAATTTTGGCATGACCCGGGTTTAGTATCTAGGATACATTATTGATGAGCGTGGGGTGCATGTGGATAATACCAAGATCCAATTCATCTGGGATTGGCCAGCCCCGACCACTCTAACAGAGCTTCATAGCTTTCTGGGTCTTTCTAATTTCTACCGTAGGTTCGTGTTGGGATTCTCTCATATCAATTGGTCATTGAGTCAAGTCACAAGGTAGGAGCGAAAGCAAAATTCTTTTGGTCGGAATCTCAACAAAAGGCGTTCGTAGAATTGAAACATTGCCTCCGTTGTGCCCCAGTGCTCACATTACTAGACTTGCAACAACCATTTGAGATCGAGACAGATGCCTCTGAATATGCTATTGGGGCAGTTCTTACTCAACAGAGGCATCCAATGGCATATCACAGTGCGACACTGTCTGACACAGTCCAAAAGTATCCCACTTATGAGAAAGAAATGTATTCCATTATGCAGGCTTGCCGACATTGGAAGCATTACAATTTGGGGAAGGAAACGATCATCCACACAGACCACTGACCCCTGCAGTTCATACAGACACAAGGGAAGTTGCAGAATGATTGCCATCAAAAGTGGTCCACATATCTGCAACAGTGTCATTGGAACATCAAGTACAAGAAGGGCAGCACCAATAATGTTACAGAATGCCTCATTCAACCACCGATCATGGCGATAACCACCGTTCTCAACTCTTGTGGGAAAGAGACTTATGATTGGCTGCTTCTCTACAAGAGTGATTCAAAATTCGGCCACACATACAAGACGCTCTTGGAGGGTAACCGAGTTCCAAATTTTCACCTCCAGGATGCACTACTATGTCACCTGGGAAACCTTTTTGTTCCTTCAAGAGAGCATGCCAAGATGATTTGGGAAGCATACTATAGTCGGGTCGCTGGGCATTTCGAGGTCGAGAAAACAGTGGTAGTACTGCATAAGTATTTCTATTGGCCAAACCTTCGACATGATGTCGGGAAGTACATCAAATCCTGCACTGCTTGCGCCATTTCCAAACCGACCATCAAGAAGCAAGGCCTCTATACTCCGCTGCCTACCCCTAGTCGACCTTGGGAATACATCTCCATGGATTACATGTCGAGCCTTCCTTCTACTAAGCATGGCAACGACTGTGTTTTCGTGGTTGTCGATAGATTCTCGAAGATGACCATTATGGTGGACTGTAAGAAGAATATCACAACAGAAGCCACTGCTAAACTCTTCTTTGAACGAGTGTGGGTACACTTTGGTATCCCACGGTCTATCATCTCAGATCGGGACAATAGGTTCCTCAGTACATTTTGGTCCAACCTCTGGTCAATGTTGGACACCAAGCTCACCAAGTTCACAACTTTCCATCCCCAAACTGATGGCCAGACATAGGTCCTCAACAAGATGATCGTACACATTTTGCGCATGTACAACTCAAAGAATCCACACACATGGGATGAGAGCCTCCCCTATGTACAACATAGCTATAACTGGGCCCTCCAAAACTCAACCGACCACATCCCCTTTCAGGTGGACTTAGGATTCCAGCCACTATGTCCCATTGAAGTAGCCATGCCCTTTGCAGCTACTCAGGCTGATTTGGCTCATGTCCAGTTTGAAGTTGCCAAGGCAAACAACTTCATTGAGTGCATTCAACAAGAAGCGACATGATCAACATATTGGACAAAGCTAATGCTAAGTACAAGAAGCGGCATGATCAACATTGGGTGCAACACAACTTCCAGGTGGGCGACAAAGTGTGGCTACATTTGCAGAAGGAGCGCCTCGCTGGACCCCACCGCAAGCTTCGCCTGCTCCGATATGGGACATACACCATCATCAAGGTTGTAGGGGACAATTCCTTCGAGCTCAGTATTCCACCATTCCTTGGTCTGCACCCAGTGTTCAATGTGGACTGCCTTCGGCCCTACTTTCCACCTCTACTAGACACATCCGACATGAAAGAACAAATCACACCAACAGAGTTAAATCCAGACCGCATGGAACAAGCCACAACTGATCAAATTATGGACAAACAGATCAAGAACACCCGCCAGTAGATGATCCAGCTATATTGAGTTGTCAAAGCAGGCCAACTCCTTCACCAGGGCAAGTGGCTCACCAGGGACCAAGTTCAACAAAAGTTTCCTCATCTCATGGAGGAACTCAACGCAATGGGGACCATTGCTTCCTAAGGGGGGAGGAATGATCTAAGTGGATATTGGTGGCCACCCGCCTATTCCACTTGGACCCCCACCATTGTTTCTTTTAGTTTTTTAGTTTCCTTAATTGTAGCACAATTTACTATTTTTGGCAGTTTTTCAGGTCCTGAACTTCTGGAGTCGTATTGAGGCCCTAAACGACGTTTTTTGGGCATCAAACCTTCGACGAATATGAGTTCATTCCGGACTTGATTATTCACAGTCAGCAGTGTAGTCCTTGGGTAAATATTTCTAACGATGTATCATGTGTGTCAAAATGAGATAGTATGCCAAAGTTATGACCCTGGGAAATTGATGTACCAATTTACCCTGACGGGGCCCATATTTTGGTGTTTCATCTCATAGGGTTAGGTTTTTGGATGTTTAGGGTTTCCATTGTTTCTCAATAATATATAGGCCTTCGAGCCTCATTGTAACACAGAGTTCAGAGGCTTGTATCCGCCACATCTCTTCTCAGAGATAAGCTACTAGCGCCCCAACTAGTTTATTTCCATTCTGGCTGTAAACAAGTTTCAGTTCTTTGATATTAATGAAATGAAGTGTTATTTCCACTACATCTTTGTATTCATGGTCATTTGTGTATTCTGTTGCATTCCTGCATAAATTCAGATCAACACAAGTACTAACTAGTGACATAAAGTCACTACCAGTGAAGCACATCCACCACAGTAGCATACAACTAGTGTCCAGAGACATACGGTCTCCACAACAATCAAATCATATCATATCATGTGATATCATCCTGCATCAACAATGTCATCAGCGGCATCACCTCTAAGTTGTACTAGCATGATGCGAATGCATCATATCTAAGTTGTACTGGCGTGATATGGAGTATCATCTACATCATCTTTAAGTCGTACTAGCATGACATATCTAGCATGATGCCAATGCATCATATCTAAGTTGTATGCCATATCTAGTTTGTACTCGCATGATGTAGATTAGTGCCTCACTGTGTCATCTCTAAGCTGTATGATCATTTCTAAGTCGTACTAGCATGACATATCTAGCATGATGCCAATGCATCATATCTAAGTTGTATGCCACATCTAAGTTGTACTCGCATGATCATATCTAGCATGACACTATCCCTCTACATCATCTCTAAGTTGTATGGTCATCTCTAAGTCGTACTAGCATGACATATCTAGCATGATGTCAATACATCATATATAAGTTGTATGTCATATCTAAGTTGTACTCTCATGGCCATATCTAGCATGATGCGACTCACCAACATTGTCTCTATGTTGTACTAGCATGACATCAATACATCATATCTAAGTTGTATGTCAACCTCTAAGTTGTATTAGCACGATGCACCTCAAGACACTGTATCATCCACAACTCCAACCATCTATATCATATCTAAGTTGTACTAGCATGATCATAACTAGCATGATGCAAGCATCATCTCTAATTTGTATGACCGTCTCTAAGTTGTACTAGGATGATACAGATCCGTAGCTCACTAACATTCCATGATGCCACATATCAATGCTCCCTCCCAACCGAGGAAGTCATCTCCTCCCTTTCAACCAAGGGAGCAATCTCCACAGGCCCTAGCTTGTCTCTCAAGTATGCAAACTTTATCTTGGACAAAGACTTCGTCAAAATATCTGTAGTTTGCTCATTAATGGAGATATACTGGAGAACCACTTCTTTCCTTTGGAATTTATCATGGAGAAAATAGTACTTGATCTCAATGTGCTTCAATCTGTCATGGAAAACTGAGTTCTCTGAGAGCTTCATACATCTATGATTATCACAATATATCACAGTCAAATCCAACACCTAATCAAACAGTCCAGAAACTAGCTTACGGAGCCACACTGCTTCCGTACAAGCATCACAAGCTACCATATACTCTGCTTCTCTAGTGTTGAGTGCAACAAACTTCTCTTTTCTGCTAGCCCATGATATCATAGTAGATCCCATATTGAAACACATAACATAAGTACTCTTTCTGTCATCTGCACTCCCTACCCAATCTGAATCAATAAAACCATGCAGTTGTACATCATTGTTTGAGGCATGTCTTAAACCATAAGTTATCGTCCCAGGAAGATATCTCAAGATATGCTTTGCAACTATCCAATGCTCTTGTCTAGGTTCCACCTGGAACTGGATCAACATGTTCACTGCAAAGCAAATGTTCGGTCAGGTATTCACCAAATATGTCAATGAGCCAATCAATTGGCGATATAGGGACGAGTCTATTGGATCATAATTAGAGTCTCTCAACTTCCTCATATCTGTCACCATGGGAGTTGCCATAGATTTGCAATCCATCATCCCAAACTTATGAAGAATATTTACAACATACTTTTGTTGCCACATAAAGATTTCACCACGCTTCTGTTATACTTCTAGTCCCAAATAATAATGCATGAGACCAAGATCCTTCGTATCTAATTCATTGGCTAACTCCCTCTTACACTGAATAATGAGAGGCTTTGCACCAAGCTCTTATAGCTTGCTTAACTCCATACAATGCCTTCTTCATATATGGGTTTCTCTCAGGTGTACCCCAAAACCTTGAGGTTTCTCTATGTATACTTCTTCCTCAATTACTCCATTGAGAAAAAGTGGTCTTTACATCCATTTGATGTAAACTCCAACCCATGGATGTTGCAAGAGATATGATAGAGGTATATTTGGCAACTGGTGCAAATGTCTCATCATAGTTTCTCCCTCGTGCTAGGAGAACCCTCTAGCCATGAATCTTGCCGTGTATTCATCGATACTTCCATCCACTGCATACATAGTCTTGTAAACTCATTTACAAACTTTTCTTTAGGTTTAGGTATGATTTTCCATACATCATTTTTCATGATGGATTGATATTCTTCCATCATATCTTCCTTTATAATTGGTACTTGGTGAGATCACCTATCTCACAACTTGATGGAGTCATTTGCTTCATGTTTGTAACTGTCACTCTATCTCCTTCTTAGAGTTATTGCTTGTGACCTGCTCGAAACAAGAACTACAAAACCAAAAGCATTTCCAATAACATTTTCATAAGAACATATCTATGGTAACAAGGATCATAGAATTACCAAGGTGACCTGCTCGGGAACAATAAATATCTCCTGGAACCTGGAGCCTCAACTACTTGTTCGTCTGAATGTATTGAATCCAACATCATTGCTTGGACAAGGTCTCTTGTACATTCCCTGCAAAATACACTCATGCTTTTCTAGATGATATTGTTGGTTGTGGAGCCTGATTATCTTCCTGATTCAAAGGTCTTTGTTTTCAACCGTGTTTATACCCCATGAAGACTTTACACCCCAGAAGAATGTACACTCATCCACGCGAGGGAGTGTAGAGGGGGGTTATCCCCTTTGCATGGTCCGGAGGCAAGCGGGCCCCCGAAGGAAAAGTTTCCTTGTAAATGTATAATGTAGTTTCATTGTAAATCTAGACCATTCATTATAAGGTCGCAGATCTGATGGTAGAAGTTATGTTAGGGTTTTTTTCCCTAGAAGGCAACCCTCTTTTATAAGGTAAATGTACTATGGCTATGGATCGTTGGGAATATTGTATTATGAGTGAGGAGACTGTGAGAGAAAAAAGAGGAAGTTACAATGGGTGTCCTATAGGTTGTATCCCTTCATTTGTTAGATAATAATAAAGGAAGGACTTGGAAATTTCTTTGGTGGACGTCGCCCACACTGGGTGAACCACGCATATTTGTGTCCCTATTGTATTGTGTATCTTCTGTGTTTTATTTCCGCATTTGTTTTATTTTATTGCTCTGCGATATTGGTTTTCTAACAGATATAACATGAAAAGCATATACAAGTGCATACCTTTGAAATTTGCAGCATCGTTCAACTTGTCTTCTAATCTGAAACTAGACACCATCTTGTCAACAAGAGGTTAGAAACTTAATCAAAGGGTGGAACTATGCCTATACACCTAATTCATATTCCTTGTACACACAAATGTATTTATATCGAGGCCCTTATTCTAAAATCCCTCATACATCTAGCAAGAAGGTATGGTAGACATGCATAAGGGTATACAAAATTATGGAATGCAACAATATATTGGTCAAGAAATGGGTTTTGTGTAGATAGGTATATGAAATCCATCCCCTTCCCTCCTTATTTTCTCATATTAGTTATTTGTTGTTGTACCTTAATTTTTCCATTTTTGGTCATTGTTGGGGTAGTTCTGTGTGAGTTTAAGTTCCATTGCACACCCTTTAGAGGGTCTCTTGTTAGGATACCCTCTATAGGTTATTCTGTATACTAAAATTTGCATGTCACAAGTGCCCTTTTAGCTACTTTTCTCATCATTCTCGAAAATTGTTTTATGGCAGAGGGTTGTCAAGGGTTTGGTCTTATATAACTACCCAAACTAATTAGCACTATCCTTGTCACAACTTATGCATATACTTACCTCTTTGCATATTTTAAGCACAAAGTTTAGACATCCTTTTGCAATAGTT
>SNQJ01S0013677.1:83369-109945 GCA_010110895.2 Picea sitchensis | reverse complement strand
AGTAAATTGTGCTACAATTAAGGAAACTAAAAAACTAAAAGAAACAATGGTGGGGGTCCAAGTGGAATAGGCGGGTGGCCACCAATATCCACCTGGATCATTCCTCCCCCCTTAGGAAGCAGTGATCCCCATTGCGTTGAGTTCCTCCATGAGATGAGGAAACTTCTGTTGAACTTGGTCCCTGGTGAAGGACTTGGCCTGCTTTGACAACTCGATATAGTTGGATCCTCTACTGGCGGGTGTTCTTGATTTGTGTGTTCATAATTCGATCAGTTGTGGCTTGTTCCTTGCAGTCTGGATTTAACTCTGTTGGTGCAAGTTGTTCTACCATGTCGGATGTGTGAAGAAGAGGTGGAAAGTAGGGCCGAAGGTGGTCCACATTGAACGATGGGTGTAGACCAAGGAATGGTGGAATACTAAAGTCGAAGGCATTTTCCCATATAGCCTTGGTGATGGTGTATGATCCAGATTTTATAAGCAGAACGAAATAAATACAGATTATTAACAGGTGCTTAACAAAAAATAACAGAGATACAATAAAACTGGTTTTCTATTCAATAAGGAAATAAGCTGAAACTGTAAAATGCAACGGAAACAAGCTTGCTGGAATGGTGGCGGCTTATCTCTGAGAAGAGATGTGACGGTTGCGCTCATTCGTAAGAAGATGATTACAATGAGGCTCTGAAGGCCTTTTTACAATAAACAAGAATGCCCAAAAACCCTAGACATCCAAAAACCTAACCCTAGGAGATGAAGCGCCAAAAGTCACGTGGGCCCCATTTGGGTAAGTTAGTACATCAACTTCCCGGGGTCGTAACTTTTGCATACGATCTCCGTTTTAGGCGTATGATAGCCCGTTGGAAAGGTATCGTCGAGGAGGTTCATTTTGGGGATCAATATTTTCCTAGGCTATCACTGAGAAGCCTAATCCCGAAAAACATTCATTTAGGCCCTCAAAATTGCCCTGAAAGTTAAAACTGCTAAAAATAGTAAATTGCCAAAATTGTCAGAAAACTGTTTTGAGCCAGTTGGAAGAGGTGGATGGCCACCGATATCCACTTGGATCAGTGTATGTCCCACATCGGAGAGGGTGAAGCTTGCGGTGGGGTCCAGCGAGGCGCTCCTTCTACAAATGTAGCCACACTTTGTCGCCCACCTGGAAGTTGTGTTGCACCCAATGTTGATCATGTCGCTGCTTGTACTTATTATTGGCTCTGTCCAATATGTCATGAAACTGTTGGTGAATGTTTTGAATGCGCTCAATGAAGTTGTTCGCCTTGGAAACTTCAGACTGGACATGAGCTGAATCAGCATGAGTAGCTGCAAAGGGCATGGCTACGTCAATGGGACATAGTGGATGGAATCCCAAGTCCACTTAAAAGGGGATGTTGTCATTTGAGTTGTGGAGGGCCCAATTATAGCTATGTTGTACATAGGGGAGGATCTCATCCCATGTGTGTGGATGCTTTGAGTTGTACATGCACAAAATGTGTACGATCATCCTGTTGAGGAGCTCTGTCTGGCCATCAGTTTGGGGATGGAAAGTTGTGGACTTGGTGAGTTTGGTGTCCAGCATTGACCAGAGGATGAACCAAAATGTACTAAGGAACCTGCTGTCCCGATCTGAGATGATAGACTATGGGATCTGAAAGTGTACCCACACTCGTTCAAAGAAGAGTTTAGCAGTGGCTTTTGCTGTGATATTCTTCTTGCAGTCCGCCATAATGGCCATCTTCAAGAATCTGTCGACGACCATGAAAACACACTCATTGCCATGCTTAGTAGAAGGAAGGTCCGACATGTAATCCATGGAGATGTATTCCCAAGGTTGACTAGGGGTAGGTAGTAGAGTATAGAGGCCTTGCTTCCTGATGGTCGGTTTGGCAATGGCACATACAGTGCAGGATCTGATGTACTTCCCAACATCCTGTCGAAGGTTTGGTCAATAGAAATACTTCTGCAGTATTGCCACTGTTTTATCGACCTCAAAATGCCCAACGACCCGACTGTAGTGCACTTCCCAAATCATATTGGCACACTCGCTTGAAGGAACACAAATGTTTCCAAGGTGACATAGTAGTGCATCCTGGAGGTGAAAATTTGGAACTCGGTTACCCTCCAAGAGCATCTTGTATGTGTGGCTGAATTCTAAATCGCTCTTGTAGAGAAGCGGCCAATCAGAAGTCTCGTACCCACAAGAGTTGAGCACGGTGATTATCGCCACGATCGGTGGTCGACTGAGGCAGTTTGCAACATTATTGGTGTTTCCCTTCTTGTACTTGATGTTCAAATGAAACTGTTGAAGATATGTGGACCACTTCTGATGGCAATCATTATGCATCTTCCCTTGTGTTTGTATGAACTGCAGGGGTTGGTGGTCTATGTGGATGATCGTTTCCTTCCCCAAAATGTAATGCTTCCATTGTCGGCAAGCCTGCACAATGGAATACATTTCTTTTTCATAAGTGGGATACTTTCAGACAGTGTCACAGTGTGATATGCCACTGGATGCCTCTGTTGAGTAAGAACTACCCCAATAGCATAGTCAGAGGCATTTGTCTCGATCTCAAATGGTTGTTGCAAGTATGGTAATGTGGGCACTCAGGCACAACAGAAGTGATGTTTCAATTCTACGAACATTGTCTGTTGAGATTCCGATCAAAATAATTTTTCTTTCGCTCCTCTCTTGGTGACTTCACTCAAGGGCCAAGTGATATGAGAGAATCCCAACATGAACCTACGGTAGAAACTAGCAAGACCCAGAAAGCTGCGAAGCTCTGTTAGAGTGGTCGGGGCTGGCCAATCCCAAATGACTTGGATCTTGGTTGGATCCACATGCACCCCACACTCATCAATAATGTATCCCAGATATTAAACCTAGGTCATGCCAAAATTGCACTTCTCCAAATTGGCACACAACTTGTGTTTCCACAGTGTTTGGAGGACCTGTCGGATGTGGTGGAGGTGCTCTTGCCAAGTCTGGTTGAAGATCGGGATGTCATCTAAGTACGCTACTACAAATGAGTTGGTGAATGGATGCAAGATGTCGTCCATCAACCTCATGAAGGTTGTGGGAGAATTTGTCAACCTGATAGGCATGACCAACCATTCGAAAAGGCCCTCCTTGTCTTTGAAGGCAGTCTTCCACACATCGGATGGTTCGATTGGTACGTGGTGATACCCAAACTTCAAGTCAATCTTACTAAAATATTTTGCCCCTTTGAGTTGGTCCAGAAGGTCATCAATCTGTGGGATCGTGTACCTATTCCAGACAGTGATCTTGTTCAGCGCCCGATAGTCAATACAGAGTCTCCAAGTCCCATCCTTCTTCTGCACCAACACGACCGGGCTCCCACAGGGCGATGAAATTGGCCAGATATGACCTTTCTGCAGCAACTCCTGGATCTGCCTCTTGATTTCATCATTCTCCAGAACAAAGCACCAATAGATCGGTCCATTGGGCAGTGATGCACCTGGGGTCAGATCAATGGGGTGTTTGACCTGACAATGCAGAGGCACCCCTGCGGGCGAGGTGAAGATGCCTGGTACTCCTCCACGACCTTGTCCATTTGTTGTTGTCATGCGGAGGAGCCCTGTCTAAAGGTCGTGGCCATAGTCTTCTTCTTGCCCTGAGGGCGGAACATCAGGAAAACAAATTTCCCGGTTTTGGAAAGGAGCTTACTGCATTGTTTTGTAGTAACCAAAGAGATAATGACAAGTGGTGGTACCTCTGGTATCCTGTACAACTTATTTCCCAAGGTAACAATAACATCGCGATGTCGAGACTCATACACAACATGTCGCTTCCACAAGTATGGTTGGCCTAATAATACATCACAAACATCAAGAGGAGCAATGTCACATAATACCTCATCAGTGAAGGGCTTGATGTTGTAGGGAAGGCGACACTGCTGGCTGATGCAAAGATCCCGTCCTTGATGAAGCCACCCGATGGTGTACGACTGTGGGTGTGTTGTGATCGGCAAGCCTAACCGCTTCAAGACCTCTGCTGAAAAGAGGTTCTTTTGGCTCCCACTGTCGACAATGAACTGTAGCGGGGAACTGTTTGCCCACATCTGGGAATGGAAGAGACACCCCTCCTCCTCTGGATCTTCCAGTTCTTCCTTTTGGATCTTCGTGGTGGCAACAATGGCCTTGGGCTCTACATCGATAATCTGCTTCCCTCTGTCATTCCCCTTCTCGGGTTCTGATTCAATGTCGGATCATGCATCTGATTTAAAAGCCCTCATCTCATCCACCAGTGACTGTTTGGCCCAACACTCACTTGTGTTGTGAGTGGAGCTCTTATGGAACTCACACCACTTTCTCATGTCCTTCTTCGGCTTCGTGGTGTTGTTCTTTGCTTGCAGATTTGGTAGGTTGTCTTGAGCTGCCATGCCTTGGCTTTGTCCTTTGTTCTGCGGTTTGGGGGCACCTTTCGCTTGCTTTTGATTCATAGATCCAAAGTCTCGCTTATTTTGTTTGAATTTCTGCTCAATCTTGGCAGCATACCGGTATGCCGTACTAAGCGAGGAGATGTCGAGGAACTCCATTTCCTCCCGAATGTATATGTGCAAACAACTGTTGTACTTCAACACCAAATGTTTCTCTGAATCTTTGATACCCAACTTTGTGCACAGGCTATGCAACAAATTCGTTAGCTCATGCACATCTTGATCCCTTTGCTACTGCAACGTAGTCCATTGCATGTACTTGTCCTCATAGCTCCCCACAGAATAATATTGTTCCTTGATGGCTTCTCGAAAATAATTCCAAGTGGGTACGACCGAGAACATAAAGGTTTCCTCCTTGTCCTTTTTCTCACAGTAGGTTTCCCACCAGTCCTTGACATGGGGGGCGGATTTGAGCAGTGAAAAAATAATCTTCTCCCGGTCGGAAAAGTCATGAAACGAGAAATATCCTTCTAATAGATTCAACCATCTATCTACAACATCTGCATCTATTTGGCCATCAAATATGGGAATGTCAAAGTTTAATTGTACCTTAAAAGGGGTTGTGCCTCCAAAGTGGTTGTTGGATGCAGATGCGCCACCAATGGGAAATCATTGAAGGATCTAGGCAAAGTTATCCATCATCGTGTTCCTTTGTTTTTCAAGGGCCTCCTCGAGCAATATTTTGATAGGATATCCTGCTCCCTCGTCTTTCTTTTCATCCACCATGGGCGGTCGTCAGGGTTTGTGAGGCTGATCTTGCAAAGGTTCAACCAGATCAATCCCTAACTCCTTATACCCCGACCTCGTTGGGTACATGCAAAGAAGGATCGAGAAAGAGTAGACCGCTCTGATGCCACTAATCCGAATTTATGCAGGAATGCAACAAAATACACAAATAACCATGAATACAAAGATGTAGTGGAAATAACACTTCATTTCATTAATATCAAAGAACTGAAACTTGTTTACAACCAGAATGGAAATAAACTAGCTAGGGCACTGGTAGCTTATCTCTGAGAAGAGATGTGATGGCTACAGGCCTCTGAACTCTGTGTTACAATGAGTCTAGAAGGCATATATATTATTAAGAAACAATGGAAACCCTAAACATCCAAAAACCTAACCCTAGGAGATGAAACGCCAGAATATGGGCCATGTCGGGGTAAATTGGTACATCAATTTCCCGGGGCCGTAACTTTGGCATACTATCTCCATTTGACGCACATGATACATCGTTAGAAAGATCTATCTGAGGAATACACTGCTGATAATGAATATCGAGGCTGCATCAAACTCATATTCGTCGAAGTTTGACGCCCAAAAAACGTCATTTAGGGCCTCAAAACGGCTCTGGAAGTTCAGGACCCGAAAAATTGCCAAAAATAGTAAATTGTGTTACAATTAAGGAAACTGAAAAACTTAAAGAAACAATGGCGGGGGTCCAAGTGTTACAGGCGGGTGGCCACCAATATCCATCTGGATCATGGGTGCTACTAGGAGTGGTTGTGTACCACTGGATAGTAGTTTTGTACTACTATGGATCAACATTGTTGTGATCTATTGGATGGAATTGTAGTAATTGTGTACTACTATTGTATTTCCATGGAGATTACCAGTAGTGTTGAAGGTGTTTCCTGGGTTGGTGTGTCAACCAGTAGTGTTGGAGGTGATTTCCAACTAGATGGATAGTGATATGATGCATAGGCATTGATCTACATCATGTGGGTACAACTTAGAGATGGTGCATTGACACCGTGATAGTACAAATTAGAGATGATGTATATGGTATTCCACATCATGCTAGATGAGATCATGCTAATACAAATTAGATATGATGTAGAGCATCATGTTAGTACAACTTAGATATGACCATAAAGCTTAGATATGATGCAATGGAGAGGATGGTTCTTGGAGCCATTGAGTACATTCAATATCTGTTGGGACAATCATTCTTCTAGGACGTATGTTTGGATTAGAAGAATGGTCCTTGTATCACTCTATTGAGTGAGTGACTTATTCAGTATCATGCCCCATTACTCAGAAGGAGTATGACCTCGAGAGATGATGCAATTGATGCTTTCAAATGACAGTGATAGTGGTGATTTCTCATGAGTTGATCTACATGATCATGAGATATATTGTGTGGCTATGATGATGCTACCAACAAAATGATATGTTTGTGCTCAAGACCATTATCGTTAATCTCTCCCTATCTAGGAGGGAGTGTTGATGTTACGGTAGTTGCAGGAGGTATTAACCTCCATGTGTAACCTTTGACTAGAATATAATATTTTGGAAGTAAGAGAAACTCTAAACAGATGTGTAAAAACCCTAAAAGATAGGTCAACCTAGTAGAATAAATGATATTTGAATATAATTACCAAAAAGTCAGGTCGGCCCAAGCAAAAAAGTCAATGGACATATTAATATAAATAGAGGATTTCTTGGCTCATTTTTTCACTCACCACACTCACTCTCTCAGCTAGTTTAGCACAAGTTTGGAGATGCACTGGCATACAAGGAAGGCACATCTTCTAGGGTGGTTTTTGGTGGTGCTTGGTGAAACTCTTGGTGATATTCTTAGTGAAACTCTTGGTGATATTCTTGTTGAAACTCTTAGTGATATTCTTGGTGATATTATTGCTAAGTATGGTGCAAGTTTGAGAGAGTAGTGCAACTGCAACTGCTGTAGTTTTGTATGGTACTTGTGATGTGGATATGGAGACTCTCTTGTGTGCTACCCTTGGAGAAGGAGCTTTCTACTTGTCTTGAGTTGTTGCTGCATTTAGAAGATAGAGTTTATCTGTTGGTTATAGTGTTGATTCCATAATAATTCTATCTAGCAAAGGTTATGGTGCTCAAGGGTGGCTCTGTGCCTATGGTTGGGTAACAATAGTGATATTGTTTATGGTGAAACGAGTACATTGAATATTTTACCAATAATAACCAACTATCAACCCTCAAGTGAACTAAGGGTTTGATCCCTAACCACTTCTCTATCCTAGTTTTTGATTTTGTCAAATATAATTTTACATATATCATTATGGGGAAAAACATGTTGCTTGTGTGGGGCCTGTTATCGCACTATTTGTACTTTCCCAAAAGTCCAAGGCAAGTGGGTACAGAATTGGCATAACTGGGAATAACCTATCACTATCACCTTAATAGGATATCCCTTTCTATTTAGGAGTATGTCAAGACTACCCTAGGGGAGACGTCCCCGGTGACCTGGGGGGTTTGAGAAGGCTAAGGCAAGTAATCACTAGGAAACCCTTCCCCTCTCACAGATCACTCAAATAAAAGGGTTCTTTATGTCTTATAGAGATGAAGCAAATGAATAATATTGTGTACCTGCCCAGAATAAGACAACAAGGAAAAAAAGGGGCACTTTCCAAGTACCAAAATGATGTTAGTGCTTCATAAGACAATGAACCTTCAAAACGTAAGCCATCTTATATGAATTTGCAACAATGCAACAACTTACAACAACAATTAATATTTTATAACAACCACAAGAATTATGCTTTGAAAATGCTTGAAAACAACAAGAAGAAATAGCTTTAACCTAGTTGAAAGATAAAAGCTTGTGACAAGCAAGTTTGGCAATGTCTAGCTAGCAAAATAGGTCACTTTTGCAGATCATTTGTTGCAGTTAGATGGTTGTAGCAATATTTTGCAACAACAACAAATTCTGATGGTCAAAAGTGCAAGAAAACACCATACAAAGTTAGCACTTACCTAGTAGATTGACTAGCAATTATCACAATTGAGTTTTGAATGAGTTAAGTGCAAGTTATGTAGGGAAATGTATCCAATCAATGTATGTTTGTATGGTTGTAGAAATGTTTTCCAACATCATCAAGTTAGCTAAGGAGTTAGTCTAGTTTAGGGTTAACAAATGTTAGTAAAAGCTTCAACGATAAAAGTTTGAGTGTTTGTTTGATCAATCAACACTTGGAAGTGGTAGACTAGTCCCTTTCTAGGGTAATGGAGTCAATAATGGCAGCAACAAATATTAGAGGAAAAAATAGCAATGATAATGTTATGTCAAAGGGATGGATAGGATGAGAAAGGTATTGGTATTCCAAGTCCTCAAACATCCAATTCCTAGAGATAATTGCTAGAAAGTAACAAAGGTTAGGCCCTAACAATTTCTCTTTTCCTTGAACAAATTGTAATAAAATATGCAATGGGAAAAGAAGTAGGGTTACTAGAGTGCTACAATGGTAGGGCTCTAGTATCTACTTCAATATCGATGCCTTTCAATACATTTTAGCACATGGAAGACTATAGAGAAAAATATAGTAACATATGTCTTTCTCCTAGGGTTTCAAGAAAGCAATTTCATAATCTTAGACATGAAAGAAGTAAATTAACCATAAGAATTCATTCACAATAAATAAATGCATATTTTCCACTTACTTCACCAAGAATTATCAAGCATAAACCCTAGTTGAAGATCCTCCACATTAAAATTTGCCAAAATACACCAAGAAATGCCTCCTCCAAGAAGTGCGCACCACCAGATTTCAGCCAATAACCCTTAAAGAGGGCCGAATTTTAGACCACCACTTGTGTGATGAGTCTATGCTGATAAAAATGAGAGTTTTATCTCCTATATATACAATAATTATGACCTTTAATTAATTCTAGGTTATCAAAAGGTCGACATGGCCAAATTACATGAAAAATCCAGTTTTTACACAAATTAAAAGAATTAAACCCTAAAATCATCTTTAGAGGTGACGTCATGCCCTTCTAGGGTGACGTTGAGCCTCTGGATGAAACATTGGACCTCAGTTGCAAAACGTTGGGCCTTCCAAGCTCCTAGATGATGCCACACATGCCAATTAGCACACAATTGCCTCCAAAATGCCAATCATGACGTTGGGTGGCATCTAGGGTCACAATGGTGACATCATGAAGGCCAATGTCCAGGTGGAAGAGCAAGACCCCCTGGGTCTAGGTCTCCCAAAGTGTCTCCAGTGAAGCGACCTTCCTTTTCCCTGGTGCAAGTCTCTGACATCTCTCTACCCTTGGTTGGGGTCACAACATCCATCTGTGGGCTTTCAGCCTCTTTGAGGTCCGAGATAATCATCTCCCCATATGTACCTGTCCACCGGGCATGGTCCTGCAACAACAACAAGTACACCCTCCATGGGGTCATAAGTCACAAGGATCATAGCAATGTCAATCACATCCAATAATCAAATTACCCAAACATGTGCATCAAACCCTGTTTTACTCAGACAAATGCTCAAAGACGTTATGCAGTTTAGCAAGTCAGGTTTGGAGAGTGTCTCAAGATTTCCTATTGGGCTAATTATCCTCAATTTTGGGGTGTTTCCCAGGTGAAGACCAATCTAGGTCATGCAAGTGTGTGAAATGGTGTAGGGAAAATGTTTGGGCAGAGGGTGCACTGATAACATGGATATGTAGGTATTCCCTGTGGGTGTCTTTGTAGAGGGCGAGTTGCACCTTGTCATGGATCCCATTGCTTCCTAGCCCATTTAATGCCTTTTATTCTTTATTTTATTTCTCTTTCTTTTCAAGGGAAAGGCTGGGGGACACTGTCTTAGCGTGGTGATGAGTGGTGATAGCGTTATCCACAAGCAATTCACATAAATGAGAAGACTGGATCGTGATGAAACCCCCTTTCTCTTGGCTATGCCA
Organism: Picea sitchensis; assembly: GCA_010110895.2. Classification (NCBI taxonomy): domain Eukaryota; kingdom Viridiplantae; phylum Streptophyta; class Pinopsida; order Pinales; family Pinaceae; genus Picea; species Picea sitchensis. The sequence continues at coordinate 99,818 of SNQJ01S0013677.1, read as the reverse complement.
CCAAGAGCCACTACCCTGGTTTGGTGACCATATAGATGGTAGTTTCATACTACTACATGCCCATGGACCTAATAGGACATCTCATGATGAGACCTCCCATCCACCAACTACACCTTGAGTCTTATTTTATCTTACAGGTCCCCTTTTATTACTAAGAAGCCTTCTACTATTTTCTAGAGAATCCCGAGGAGAAGCATCTCAAAGTTTTTGTTTTGTCTTTTAACTCTTACCAACTACTTTTACCCTCTAGGCCTTTAGCTCCTTCTTCCCACAAGGCAAGGTACAACCCTTCCTAGTGTGGCAAACCCATTGCCCGAACCAAGGTAGGGGAAGATGAAAAGGATAATGATGAAAAGTGGTAAGTATTGAAGGAATGGACGATGACCTTTCATAGACCCACCCACTGGCAACTCATCCTAAAGGAGAAACAACTTACTAGGGAATTTTTTCACCCCCCAGGTATGAACAAGTCAAAGAGCATAATTTCCAAGCAAACGTTATGAAATAAAGGAGAGTTCAGTGCAACATATTCAATTGCTTTGAAAATCATAGTGACACATATTATGATACCCGGACTCATTACCCCATGGAGCAAGACCCACTACCACTTCAGGACCAGACTGGTGGGATGGATGCTATTGCTGATAGATAAGATGCACTAAAGAAAAGATGGACCCTCCATGGCCAAGCTCAAGTCGTCCATCTCTTGACACTCCATGTCTAGGACCTGTGGGGCTCGAGACATGATCTTCTTAGTTATCCCTAGGATAGGGGATAACCTCTGGCTCCAACTCAGGGACATTTGCTAACCATAGAGCGCATGAGAACCTCAACATCTCTGGCATGACCTATATCTACTAGATCTCAACAAAATGAATCAGTAATCCTCAGAGTGGTGATATCACCCCTCATTGATATATGATACAATGGAATAAAAGTAACCAAGCATGTACATACAAAATGAAATGAAACTACAACTATACTACACTATCATGAAATGCATATGGTATATACAATGAATGCAAATTCCTACCCAACTTACCTCTATTTACCTGTTGGTTGAATGCTAGGTGTAGTCAAATAGCTAGTGAAACCATCCTAGCAATGTCTCATAATACATGCCTCTGTGCTTCATCATAAACCAAAACAATGATAAGTCAAGCACAAAAATAACATGAGTTAGAAAATGTATTGTATCATAAGAAATCGTAAAGTCTAGCTCATGGAGGCGAGAGGGAGGGACAAAATTATGCCAATTCACACTCTTAGGAAAGTGCTCAATCCATCTCAGAAAGGGATCATGAAAAATCAAAGGTTCAAAAGACCGACTCAAAGAGTCTGAAAGTTGGCTACCTTGGACGTCATCATATCCTGAGGTGTGGGAAAGGAATAGTAAGAACCTCGAGGATGCCTGGCAATTTCTTAGGGGAAGGCTGAAAGTGTGAGATAATAAACTTCCTTTTAAGGTATTCAACCTACCCTTGGATTCTAAAAAAAGGCTCTACCCCGGATAAAACTCAAGACAAGGGACATGTTTCCCAACTACACCCTTAATGACATAGCGAGGTAAAGTAATTGAAGGGGGCTGAATAACCTTGTCACAAGTACCCTGCTTTGGGCAAGAAATGTCCTCACCTCTATCATGATATGAGCACAAAGGTGGTTGATAATATTCTTCATAAAATAAATCTAAGTGCTCAAAGGAGTACTCTTCAAAATATTCAAGGTATGACTGAAAATCATCAGGAGAAAAATGAACTAGGTCACCCTTGGAGATGTCTGTAACTATATCATTTCCTTGTTGCCAGATTTCAGAATCATTAGTAACCTCATATGATAGTTGTAAATGAAACATTTGGAAATGTCCTTCCAAATCATAAATGGGATCCTCATTAGAACCAATCACATCCCAGTTACGTCTTCCAACATGTGTGAACTCGTCAATATTATCAACAATGTCACTAACTTTATCATAACATGAAGGATTTAATGCATCCAAGGGATCCTCTAGTACCTCTTCACTTTCCAAATCATAAAACAAAGCATCATCAAAATCTTGGAAAGGGAAATAATGTACCGTGTTCACTTCTTGTTGTGCAGGAGCATCAATGGCTTGGATGACTTCATCAAATGGAAGAGGGTCCAACATATCATCCCCAAGACTCATCTCTTCGTCTTCATCAGAAAATGAAGGAGCTAGCTCTTCCAAGGGTTCCTTTACTTCTTCACCTTCTAAATCATAGAACAAATTGTCATCAAAAAACTGGAAAGGAAAATGACTCACCTCGTTCTCTTCATCTTGAGCAGGAGAGATAGGATCTTGGAGAGCTTCATCAAACGAAGTAGCGGTTATGAGTGCTTCATCCTCATAATTTACTTCTCTAGTTAAATATTTACTGCATTCTATCAAATCATGGGAAAAATATTGTTCCTCTTCAAGGGTTTGACAATTTTCTTCATAAATCTCTTCTTATATATCAAAGGATTTTTGGTATTGAGTACGGTATACATCCCTGAGATCTTCCACAGTCTCAGTGGTGAATCCTTCGTTTTCTAAGGCTATTGTGAGATTTTGAAGGGCATTTTCATATGTCTGGAATTGTGTTTTGAAAAATTCAATAAAACTACTGATGAGGTCTATGAAAGATGATATACCCCTATCTTTGCAACAACCCTTAAACCAATCTTTTAAAAAATATGGCAAAGAAAGTATTAACAATTTTACCAGAACATCCTCCCCTTCCCATTCTATCTTGCTTATATACTTCAAGAACTCTACAATGTGATTAATTGGGATGCCTTCGAATCTTGGAGAGTTGTTCAACCATTTTGCATCAAAGTAACGTAGGCATCCTCGAAAACTTTTGAAATCAATAGTCAAATACACTTTTTTCCAGGGCGCCATGATCCCATAACTTGGAAATGTCACAAAATTGAGAGTGAGGCGGCACCTTGGAAAAGGTTGGTGGAGTCGCCAGATATGCTCTTAAGGATTATCAAAGGGATGAGGGAATCACCCTCAGTGGAGTCTCTAGGTAAGCTCTGTGAAAAGAAGGCTTTGGATAAAGGATTACCGAAAAAGTGTCGTTCAGGAAAATTGAATCAGTGTTCCCTGACAACGGTGCCAAAATGTTATCGCACAATTTGTACTTTCCCAAAAGCATAAGGCAAGTGGGTACATAATTTGCATAACTGGGAATAACCTATCACTGTCACCTTAATGGGATATCCATTTCTATTTAGGAGTATGTCAAGCCTACCCCAGGGGAGAGGTCCTCGGTGACCTGGGGGGTTTGAGAAGGCTAAGGCAAGTAATCACAAGGAAATCCTTCCCCTCTCACAGATCACTCAAATCAAAGGGTTATTTATGTCTTATAGAGATGAAGCAAATAAATAATATTGTGTACCTGCTGAGAACAAGAGAACAAGGCAAAAAAGGGGCACTTTCCAAGTACCAAAATGATCTTACTGCTTCATAAGACAATGAACCTTCAAAAAGTAAGCTAGATGATATGAATTTGCAACAATGCAATAGTTATAACAACAATTAATATTTTTTAACAACCACAAGAATTAATCCTTGAAAGTGCTTGAAAACAACAAGAAGAAATAACTTTAACCTAGCTGAATGATAAAATCTTGTCACGGGGAAGTTTGGCAATGTCTAGTGAGAAAAATAGGTCACTCTGTAGAGAATTTTCTGCAGTTAGATGGCTGTAGAAATATTTTGCATCAACAACAAATTCTAATGGTCAAAAGTGAAAGAAAACACCATCGAAAGTTACACTTACCTAGCAAATTGACTAGCAATTATCACAATTGAGTTTTGAATGAGTTAAGTGCAAGTTATGTAGGGAAATGTATCCAATCAATGTATGCTTGTATAGTTGTAGCAATGTTTTGTAACAACAACAAGTTAGCGAAGAAGTTAGTCTAGTTTAGGGTTAGAAAATGTTAGTAAAAGCTTCAAGGATAAAAGTTTGAGTGTTTGTTTGATCAATCAACACCTGCAAGTGGTAGACTGGTGCCTTTCTAGGGTAATGGAGTCAATAATGGCAACAACAAATCTTAGAGGAAAAAATAGCAATGATAATGTTATGTCAAAGGGATGGAGAGGATGAGAAAGGTGTTGGTATCCCAAGGCTTAAAACATCCAACTCCTAGAGATAATTGCTAGAAAGTAACAAAGGTTAGGCCCTATCGATTTCTCCTTTCCTTGAACAAATTGTGATAAAATATGCAATGGGCAAGGAAGTAGGGTTACTAGAGTGCTACAATGGTAGGGCTCTAGTATCTATTTCAAGATGGGTGCCTTTCAAGAAATTTTAGCACATGGAAGACTATAGAGAAAAATATAGTAACATATGTCTTTCTCCTAGGGTTTCAAGCAAGCAATTTCATAATCTTATATATGAAACAAGTAAATTAACCATAAGAATTTATTCACAATAAATAAATGCAGTTTTTCCACTTACTTCACCAAGAATAATCAAGCATAAACCCTAGTTGAAGATCCTCCACATGAAAATTTTCCAAAATACACCAAGAAATGCCTCCTCCAAGAAGTGCACACCACTAGATTTCAGCCAATAACCCTTAAAGAGGGCCGAATTTCAGATCACCACTTGTGTGATGAGTCTATGATGATAAAATGAGAATTTTATCTCTCTATTTATACAATAATTATGACCTTTAATTAATTTTAGGTCATCAAAAGGCCGACATGGCCAAATTACATGAAAAATCCAGTTTTTACACAAATTAAAAGAATTGAACCCTAAAATCATCTTTATAGGTGACATCATGTGCTTCTAGGGTGACGTTGAGCCTCAACTGCAAAACGTTGGACCTCATCTGCAAAACGTTGGGCCTTCCAAGCCCCTGGATGATGCCACACGAGCCAATTAACACACAATTGCTTCCAAAATGTCAATCCTGACACTGGGTGATGTCTAGGGTCACAATGGTGACATCATAGGCCTCCCAAGGCCAACGTCTAGGTGGAAGAGCAAGACCCCCTAGGTCTAGGTTTTCCAAAGTGTCTCCGGTGAAACGTCCCTCCTTTTCCCTGGTGCAAGTCTCTGACATCTCTCTACTCCTAGATGGGGTCACGACATCCATATATGGGCTTTCATCCCCTTGGAGGTCCGAGATAATCACCTCCCCATATGTACCTATCCACCGGACATGGTTCTGAAACATCAACAAGTACGCCCTCCATGGGGTCATAAGTCACAGGGATCATAGCAATTTCAATCACATCCAATACTCAAATTACCCAAACATGTGCATCAAAACCCCTTTTACCTAAACAAATGCTCAAAGACGTTATGCAGTTTAACAAGTTAGGTTTTGAGAGGGTCTCAGGATGTCCTATTGGGATAATTCTCATCAAGTTTGGGGTGTTTCCCAAGTGAAGACCAATCTAGCTCATGTAAGTATGTGAAATGGTGTAGGGGAAATGTTTGGGCAGAGGGTGCAGTGATAACAAGGAAATGTAGGTCTTGCATGTGGGTGCCTCTGTAGAGGGCTAGCTGCAGCTTGTCATGGATGCCATTGTTTCTTATCCCATTCAATGCCTTTTATTCTTTGTCTTATTTCTTTTTCTTTTCAAGGGAAAAGTTGGGGGACACTTTCTTGGCATGGTGACCAATGGTGACAGTGTTACCCACAAGCAATTCATTGAAATTTGTAGGTTGGCTCTTGATGAGACCCCCTTTCTCTTGTCTATGCCACCAAGAGCCACTACTATGGTTTGATGACAAGATATATGGTAGTGTCATACTGCTACATGCCCATGGACCTAATAGGTCGACTCATGATGAGACCTCCCATCCACCAACTAGACCTTGAGTTTTATTTTATCTTACAGGTCCCCTTTTCTTACTGAGAAGCTTTTTATTATTTTCTCATGAGTCCCTAGGCGAAGCATCTCAAAGTTTTTGTTTTGGCTTTTAACACTTACCAACTACTTTTACCCTCTGGGTCTTTAGCCCCTTCTTCCCACAAGGAAAGGTACAACCCTTCCTAGTGCATCAAACCTAATGCCCAAACCAAGGTAAGGGAAGATGAGAGTGATAATAATGAAAAGTGGTACGTATGGAAGGAATGGATAATGACCTTTCATAGACCCACCCAATGGCAACTCATCCTAAAGGAGAAACAACTTACTAGGGCATTTTGTCACCCCCTAGGTATGAACAAGTCAAAGAGAATAATTTCCAAGCAAACATTATGAAATAAAGGAGATGTTAGTGTAACATATTCAAATTCTTTGAAAATCAGAGTGACACATACCATTCTACCCGGACTCATTACCTCATGGAGCAAGACCCACTGCCACTTCAGGAACAGGCTGGTGGGATGGATGTTGTTGTTGCTAATAGATAGGATGCACTGAAGAAAATATGGACCCTCCAGGGCCAAGCTCAAGTCGTCAAGTTCTCGACACTCCATGTATAGGACCTGTTGGGCTCGATACATGATCTCCTTAGTTATCCCTAGGATAGGGGATAACATGGCCCTAAAAGTTAATAACGGTCTAGAGAACCTTTTAATATATTTCTCAACTTTGGGGAAATAACATTTAAGTTGTGTGGTACTCTTAGATTCCTTGATTATAAACTTTTTTAAATGTCACTTCTCAACATTTGATATTCCTTGTACTTCATACTTGTGTTTTTTTAGTATCTTCTCAAATTTATGCATTACTTGGTCTATTGGATGAAAGTTTGGATGAAAGTTTTTTGGTGGACCAAGGGAAGGAAGTTGACATTGATTAGTGGTGTCCTCAATAAAATCTCAGATATTAATGCATGGCAACCATTCATATTCTCTTTATCTCTAAGCTTCATGACCAAGTATGCTCCAATAACTCAAATCATGTTTGATTAATATATTTCTAGTTTACTCAAAATTCTTTATATTATGTGGTTCATTGATCTAGATTATTTTTCAGCACAAAATGAGAGAAGAGATATAATAAATAAATGTACAGAGATATATCATATATCCAATAATATAATAGATATTTATCAAATATATAACCATAAATGCAGAGATACAATAATACACAATTTCTATTAATGAGGGAAATGTACAAAACTGTAGAAATATAGAGTGAAAGATTCGCTAGAAATGTGGAAGCTTATCTCTGAGAAGAGATGTGACGACTACTCACATTCACAAGAAGATCATTATTACAATGAGGCTCCAAAGGCCTTTTTAACATAAAGAAAATCCAAAACCCTAACCCCGGAAGATGAAAAGCCAATAGTTTTGTGGACCCTGTTTTGGGTAGTATGGTGTATCAACTTCTCAGGGGCGTAAATTTGGCATACGATCTTTGTTTGGGGCGCACGATTGCTCATTGGAAAGGTATCGATGAGGAGACTCATTTTGGGGGCCCAATTAAATACTTTGGCAATAAATGAGGTTCCCGATCATGAAAAAGCTTCATTTAGGCCCCGAAAGTTTAGGAACCGAAAAACTGCTAAAAATAGTAAGTTGCTAGAAGACCGTTTTGAGTCAATTGGAATAGGTGGGTGGCCATTGATATCCACCTGGATCAATTCTCCCTTCTTCAGAATAAATGATATCCATTACATTGAGTTCCCGAGGGAGAGGGGGAAGCGTTTGTTGAATCTGAACCTTAGTGAGTTGCTCACGTTGCTGGAGAAGTTGCACTGCTTGGCTTGTGGAAGGTTGTTGAGAACCCGATGTTGGAAGGGTTAGACATTTGTAACCAGTATGGCTACATGAGATGACTATGTGTAGAAGGAATCTTTTCTCTTTGCTTCCATCTTGTTGACCTTCTTCTGCTCGATAGAAGGTGCTTGGACTGAGGCTGTAGTAATTGCAGTGTCCTTTTGTTCACCTTTTGAACATATTGTGAATAAGTTGAGTTTTGGAGTATGGGATACTACATTGCGACACTGTTTAGGTGAGATAGTAGTTGGAAATACCTCTAGTATCCTGTAGATATGACCCCCCAGAGTAACAATGACACTATGGGGTCGAGACTCATAAATAAAATGACGCTTCCACATATATGGCTGGCCCAAAAAAACATCACAGACATCCAGCGGGGCAACATCACATAATACCTCATCCTTGAAGGGTTGGATGTCGTATGACAATCAACATTGCTGGATGACATGAAGATCTCATCCCTACCGAAGACACCCAATGTTGTATGGATGTGGGTGTGGTGTTGTCGACAATCCCAATTTTTTAATGACCTCTACTGAGATGAGGTTCTTCTTACTTCCATATCAATAATGAAATGCAATGGGGTCCCCTTCACCCACATCTATGAATAAAAGAGGCGCTCCCCCTCTTCAGGATCTGTTCGTTCTTCTGGTTGAATTGTTGCGGTCATGACAGTAGCAGTGGGATTTACGTTGATAATATGTCTTTTCCCATTATTTTCTGAATCAGATTATGAATTGGGGCTCGATTCCTTTTCTTTGATCTCGACCACCAATGATTGTTTTGAGCGACATTCATCAGTGTTGTGCCAGGGGATTTTTTGGAAATCGCACCACTTCCCAGTGTCCTTCTTCATCTTTGCGTGAACCTTCTTTTCTTGTGGCTTGGATTGGTTTTTGGGAGGCTATTTTTTAGGGTCCTCTTTATCATACTTTGGTTGTCGCAGATTTGCAGACCCGAACTCCCGTTTGTTCTGGTGCCTAAATTTATGCTCTATTTGGACAACATATCGATAGGCAACTCCCAGTGATGAGATATCTGAGAAATCCATTTCAGTTTAGATGTACCTATGCAGAGCCCCACGATATTTCAGAACTAGATGTTGCTCAAAGTCTTTAATACCCTGCTTGGTGTTCAAGGTATGGAAAGTGTTTGTGAACTCCGACACTGTTTGGCCCCTCTCTTGCTGAAATGTGGTCCTTATCCCTTTTGACTTTTAGTATCCTTTCTTGTTTTTCTCTTTCCTCTTCTAGTTTTTTCTCCAACTCTATTGTTGCCTTGTTTTCATTTTACTCTTTTCCAATATTTCATTTTCTGCTTTTGATACAATTATTTTCCCCTCTTCTTCTTTTTTCCTTAATTGCTTGGATTCAAAGAGTTTTTCTTTTATAATTTTAATCTATTTCATAGTTTTCTCTTATCATCTTGTGCCTTGTGAATCATTTTGATCATTAGGTTCCAACCTTTCCTGCACCTCTTCACATGATGTTTCATTCTAATAAAGTAGCTAATAATAACACTATTCATGAGCATATGGCCAGGAAATAGAAACATAAATGTTGTGTTTTGAAATAAGTCCTTTAGGATCATCCCTTTTGAATTTCCCCTGTGGGAATTTGTATTCTAGCATAGCATTTTCCTCTTTCCTAACTTTCTTAGAGTTACTTAATTGATAGTGTCCAATATACATGTTGTAGGGGATGGAAGTTTTTGTTCTTGAATCCTTTGCTAAATAAGCATTGAAACCATGGAGAAAGGTCTGGTATTCTATCTCTCTAAGAACTATTTGTTTTGGAACATATTTAGGAAACAAATGAGAGGGAGTAGTTACTCCATATATTCTAAGGTAAGCATGGGTCTTGTTTTAAATACTAGTTGCCTATCCTTCTCAACAAGGTCATGGTTTCTTCAGTTAATCTTGGGAATTCCTTGTAGAATATCTATTTATATAACGGGGCTTTAAAGAAATCACATAATTGAGCATAATTTATCTTATATTTATTTTCCCATAACCCTTGACAATACATATTAATTGGACTACCAACTATGGTCCAACTCCAATGTAATCTTGAAAAATGTTTGCTTGCACAAATAATAGCTAATAGGCAAGAATCCATATAGAAAGTGGGGAGAATATCAACAAATAACTTATTTTCCCTCTCAATATCTCTTTTCATAGCATGTGATAAGATAATCACCCAATTGAATAATACACCAATTGTGATGACAATATGCACAATTGGTAACCAAGCATATTTGAAATGGATATAGTTAGGTTCACCACATAACCTGCACAACATGTCCATTGCATAAATGTAAGGGTCTCTCAAATTTGTCACCGTATATACCCATCACTCTTGGAAAATAATATTTTTTCTTCAACCAACCATCGTTCTAAGATTTTCTCGATATCATTATCTTGGTGAAACTACTCTATAAACCCAATAATCATGAATTTCTATGGTTGATGTAGTCTATAGTACTTCTCTAATTTAGATGGTTGAAATGCATATTCCTTCTCCATTAATCACTTTTATGTTCTTTGTATCAATATGTTTAATGGCCCATTGTATGGCCTCAAAATAGGGCATCACAGGGGTTTTGGAAACAACAATGTGTAAGTGAGATCTTCTTATGTTAGAGAAGACAAAACTATCAATATTTATATTAGCTAGATCACTTGGGGGAATTACATCTCGATAATCTTCTTCCATGAACTTCCTATATATATCTCCCCATCCTAGAAAAGTTGCTTGAGGACTTATAACAACCTCGATATCCTTGAATATGGGCCTCACTGACTCAATATCAAGTTTTTCCTACTGATGTGTACTATTCATGAGTTGGTTTCATGTCACTATCAATTAGCTTTGCAATGTAGGAAATTTCAGAAACTATCTTTTCCCATTTGGGAGACTATTTTGGATTTCTAGGAGTGGCTCTTCTGGGAGGCATGTTTTCTATGATCAAAGTGAGTTCTAAAATTATTATCCACATAAAAAACTATTTTAACTAAATCTTACTCCGTTCATTGTTCATTGCTAGCATAAAATAACTTTCATAGAAAGGCTTACAATAAAATTCATGTTTCAATTTAACCATCAACAATAAGATCATTTAATATAAACAAGTGCCACTACAATGGCGATGTCCCTGCCGATAATTTATTTGAAAGTTGATTTGAACACAAACAATCGAGAATTTCTTTGCAAGTTGATTTGAATAGAAAAAAATTACACTTATGTACATGTCTACAGTTGTGGTAAAGAGTGAAACAAAGATGGTTAATAAGCTCCAACCCTCCCTTCAGAATACATGATGAATGGGCCATGCAGAATCAATGAATTAATTCATTGAAAGCGGATTGTCTGAATCAAAGGAGAATAGCCGATTGAATGAGATGTTGAATCATCTCAATGATTTTCCTACCAATCCCACATGCTTGAAGTTTACTAGGATACACTCATATTTTCCTACCAAGCCACCCTCCTTAAGTTTATGATCCAGATTATTTTTAGCACGAAATGAGAGCGGAGATATAACAAAGAAATATACAAAGATATCTCAGATATCCAATAATATAAAAGAAATGTATCAGAGATGAAACCATAAACACATAGATGCAATAATACACAATTTCTATTAACGAGCGAAAATGTACAGAGACGGTAACATTACAGAGTGAAAGACTTGCTACAATGGTGGCAACTTATCTCTGAGAAGAGATGTGATGGCTACTCACATTTGTAAGAAGATCATTGTTACAATGAGGCTTCAAAGGCCTTTTTAACATAAGTAAAATCCAAAAGCCTAACCCTGAAAGATGAAAAGCCAAAAGGTTTGCGGGCCCAAATGGGGATAGTTGATACATCAACTTCCCGAGGCGTAAATTTTTCATACGATTTTCGTTTGGGTCGCTCGATACACCGTTGGAAAGTTCTAACCGAGAAGAACAACTTTTGACTGGCCCAGGCTAGTTCCTTTAGCAATTTCCTATGCCCTAAATCCCAAAAACATATCGTTTAGGGCCTCAAAACGACCTTGAAAGTTTGGGACCCGAAAAACTGTTGAAAAACTGGCAAGGTAGAAAACTATTTTTCGAGCCAGTGGGTTTAGATGGGTGGTCACTGATATCCACCTGGATCAATCTTCCCTCCTTAGGAAGCAATGGTCTCCATTGTGTTGAGTTCCTAGGGGATAGAGGGAAGTGTTCGTTGAATCTGAACCTTGCTGAGCTATTTTCCTTGCTGGAGAAGTTGCGCTACTTAGCTTGTTGAAGGCTTTCACGAACCTGTGGAGGGTTAGACATTTTTAACCAGTCTGGCTACATGAGATGACTGTGTGTAGAAGGAATCCTCGTGATTTTCTTTAATCTTGTTAACCTACTTTCGCTGGACAAAACGTGCTTGGACCGAGGTTGCATTGGTTGCAGTGTTCTTTTGTTCACCGTTTGAACATACTGTGAAGAAGATGAATTTTGTAGTATGAGATACTACCTTGCGACACTGTTTAGGTGGGATAGTAGTCAGAATTGCCTCTAGTATTCTATAGAGATGACCCCCAAGAGTCAATGACACTACGGGGTCGAGACTCATACATAGTACGACGCTTTCACATATATGACTAGCCCAAGAGAACATCACATACATCCATCGGGGCAACATCACATAATAACTCATCCTTGAAGGGCTGGATGTTGTATTACAATCGACATTGTTGGTTGACATGAAGATCTCGTCCTTAATGAAGCCACCCGATGTTGTATGGTTGTGGGTGTGGTGTTGACGACAATCCCAACTATCTGATGACCTCTACTGAGATGAAGTTCTTCTTTCTTCCACTACCAATAATAAAATGCAGTGGGGTCCCCTTCACCCACATCTGTTAATGAAAAAGGCGCTCCCCTTTTTCAGGATCTGTTGGTTCTTCTGGTTGAATTGTTGTGGTTGTGACAATAGCAGTGAGATCTGTGTCGATGAACTGTCTTCTATTAGTATTTTCTGAATAAGATTCTGAATCAGGGTTTGGCTCCTTGTCTTTGATCTCAACCACCGATGACTATTTTAAGGGATATTCATTGGTATTTTTCCAGAGGATTTTGTGGAAATCACACCATTTTCGGTGTCCTTTTTTGTCTTTCCGTGACCCTTCTTTATCTGTGGCTTTGACTAGTTTTCAGGAGGATGTTTGTTAGGGTCGTCTTTATCATACTTTTTTTGTTGTTGATTTGTAGACCCAAAATCCCGCTTGTTTTGGTGCTTAAATTTCTGCTCGATTTTAACAACGTATCAATAAGCAACATCGAGTGATGAGATGTCCAGAAAATCCATTTCAGTTTGGATGTATATGTGTAGAGCTCCACGATATTTCAGAACCAAATGTCGCTCAGAGTCTTTGATACCCAGCTTGGTGCACAAGGTATGGAAGGTATTGGTGAACTAAGACACTGCTTGGCCCCTCTCTTAATGCAGTGTGGTCCATCTCATGTATTGGTCCTCAAAGTTGCCAACAGGGTAATACTATTCCTTTACCACATCCACAAAAAAATCCCAAGTTGGCTCAGCCCCATATATTCTAGACTCCTCTATGGAACTTTTCTCCCAGTAAGTTTCCCACCAATGTTTGACATGGGGGAGAGCCTTAAGGAGTGCGAAGGTGATATTTTCTCCGTCGGAGAAATTATGAACAAAGAAAGAACCTTCTAGCAGATTTAACCATTTTTCTAGGGCCTCCGCATATATCTGTCCTTCAAATATGGGAATATCAAAATTAACTTGTACCTTTAAAGGCAAGGTTCCTCCAAAGTGGTCGCTTGATGAAGACGCTCCTATTGTTATCGGCAGGTTTTGAAGGATGTGGGCTAAATTCTCCATCATTTTGTCCCTCTATTGCGCGAGAGCTTGCTCAAGCAACATATTAATAGAATCGCCTGCTCTGTCGTTTTTCTTTTCTTCTGCCATGGAGGGTTTCTTTGGTGTGCGAGAGTGATTTTACTCAAGAGAAACAAGATCGAAACCCAACTTGCTATACTCAGACCTCGTCGGGGACATGCATTGAAAAACCATCAAGAGCAGCCTTCTTTGATACCGTTGATCCAGATTATTTTCAGCACGAAATGAGAGCGGAGATATAACAAATAAATATATAGAGATATCTCATATATCCAATAATATAACATAAATGTATCAGAGATGCAACCATAAACACATAGATACAGTAATACACAATTTCTATTAATGAGCGAAAATGTACAGAGACTGTAAAATTACAAAGTGAAAGACTCGCTAGAATGGTGGAAGCTTATCTCTAAGAAGAGATGTGATGGCTACTCACATTCGCAAGAAGATGATTTTTACAATGAGGCTCCAAAGGCCTTTTAAACATAAGTAAAATCCAAAACCCTAACCCCGGAAGATGAAAAGCTAAAAGGTTTGTGGGCCCCGATGGGGGTAGTTGATACGTCAACTTCCCAGGGGTGTAAATTTTGCATACGATCTCCATTTGGGGAGCTCGATACACCGTTGGAAAGATTTAACCAAGAAGAATGACTTTCAACTAGTCCAAGATAGTGCCTTTGACATTTTCTTGCGCCCCAATCCCCAAAAATCATCATTTAGGGCCTCAAAACGGACCGAGAAATTTGGGACCCGAAAAATTGTCGAAAAATTGCCAAGGTGGAAAACTGCTTTTTCGAGCCAATAGGTGGGTGGCCACCGATATCCACCTGGATCAGTTTACTGGGATACACTCCTAGAATTACTTTTATCTGCTTATTCTACCTGCCCGGAGTTAGTGATACTCACTATACTCCACTTCGTCTATCTTACACAACTAAGTCAAATGAAATTATAACGAGCGAAACAAAATAAGTTGTCTATTGTGTATGTTCTCTCTATTATATCTCCAACTAATTATATTGGATAAGAGGAATTATTGGTAAATTCTTTCAATAAATAAATAGACTCTGAATATGCATGTGACATGGAGCTTATGCTAGACCCCAGACGTGAAGCTTCTTCCATAATCCAATCAATAGTTTATAGATTCTATCACAACAAGAGGAAAAATAAAGATTTGATTTATGACTTGTGTTCTTCTAGTGTACATACAAACTATTTTGTCCCACTTGTGTGCATAAATATACCGAAGGAAGAAAAACTCAAATGTTGCCATATACTTTCTCAAACCAACCTGAAAAATTCTATAGGGACTAAAGGAAGAACCTCTACCACCCATATAGAGTAGGGATTTTGAGTTAAGGAGGAGGGAGTTGTTTTAAAAAAGAAAAAACAAATGTTGCATGAATGGAAGAAGAGAAACCAATGGAACATTGTTTCGTAATGACAATGCTTCTCTTGAAATACATAACGCAAACACTTTTCATAACTTTCATTATATTTATGTTCAAGGTTTTTTCCCATTATATTTCTATTTATGTTCAAAGGTTTTTTAATGAAAAAAGTATTCCTCCGAAAAATTTGAAAATATCTTCCTAAGATTTATTTGTCCCTTTAAAAATCTATATATAGAATCAATGTAAATGGTATTTATTTGATTTGTGTTTTTGAAGTAGAATGAGAATAAGATAATCAACTTGAATATTATGACAAGTACATAAGCATCAAATAAGCATCTATTTTTTTTTGTGCATGAAACAATTTTCTATGTAATGAAATGTTCTCTCTATTCTAGAAAAGATACATATTCTTGTATAAATAGAACCTATAAAATGCTCAATAAAATTGAGTAAATAAACCATAGTATTAGGACATAGGGAACAATCAATAAACAATTAGTTGTGTTATTGCACAATTTTTACTTTGATCAAATGAAAGGGTAATGGAGAGCAAATTAGCGTAACTTGAGGTTATCCTATCACTGTCACCTCAATAACATTCCTCTTTCTCTTTAGGGTTGAAGGCCCAGGAGAGACGTCCCCAGTGAGATGGGGGTTTGAGAAGGCAAGGTCAAGATGGCTATTAAAAGGTCCCCTGTCACAAATCACCACTGATCAGAAAGTCCCAGGGTTATAACCAATGAAGTGATGAAATATCAAGGTGTACCTGCCTGAAACAAAACAACAAGAAACTATATATTTTGCAACTACAATTTACTTGTTAGCACTTCATAAAACCACAAACTTTCTCAATAAAAGAAATTGGATGATAATGATGAAGTAAACATAAAATTATAACAACAATATTTATAAGACAATACTTCACAATAAGTTCCTTGAAACAACTTCAAAATGACTAAGAATAATCAATCATCAATACCATAATACTAACAATTATCATAAGCAAATAAAGAAATGCATTAGTCAACCTTTTCAATTGCTTTTAGAAGCTTTTAATGCTGCAAAGTATGGCTGTAGCTTACTTTAGTAACAACAACAATAAGGTTAGTAGGTTAGGATATTCTAATGTTAGAAGTCGTTAGTGGAAAGCTTAGAGTGTAAGTTTTGATGGTTGCTTTGATCAATCACTCAATAAGAAGTATTTAGACTAGTGCCTTTAGGGTAAATGGAATCAATTAAGTGGAAACAAGTGTTGAACGGAACTGATAATAGGAGAGCCAAAGACAAGAGAGATTAGTAGTTGAAGTGTTGGTGCTTCAACTACCTAAACCAAGGGGAAAATTGCTACCAAGGCTAAGGTAACCCTAGGACTTAGCAAATTTTCCTCCCTCTTTAACTCAATGATGAAGCTGTTGGACACACCTACCACACTTAGCCGGGGG
>SNQJ01S0013677.1:73055-83319 GCA_010110895.2 Picea sitchensis | reverse complement strand
GGGGGGGGGGGGTGGTGAATGAGTGTGGGGCTCTTTTTCAAAAACTTCCCTCTTATACAAAACTCATTAGTTAGCATTCAACATTTACTCATTACTCATTGTTGTCATTTATAACCAGTTAGATGTGAACATATATCAACAACATATATATACAATATATCATCAACAAATCATCTCCACAAGGAACACAAAGAGCACAAGATGTATGTGCAATTTTCTTTTTATTACGGACTACAATCCTTGGATTTTTTCAGCAACAACTGAATAGAGTACAACTCTACATGAGCACCAGCTCTATATGAAAGACTCAGCTTACATCCTCAACAACAACTGAGATGAGGCAACAATCCTCCACATATATCAATCTGTCAAAGGTATGCGACCTGTCAGTAGTGCAGCCCATGTGTGTATGCGCCTTGGCTCACTACAACCCGCGTATGTACGCGGCCAGTCTATAATGCAACATGTGTATACTTTTGAGCAACTAGGGTTTTTCTTTTCTTCACATGCTCAGATCCTCTGCAACCTGCAATCATATTCTCTTCTGTCTTTTGTTGTCCAAACTGACCACCAGCCAGTCACAACACATCCAAGCTCTCCAATAGCTTATTCATGCTTCTCAACCATACAATATGAATGCTACTCAATCATGTATAAGCAACTAGTATACTATAACAATCATATCAACATTGAATCAGAAGAGTGCCGCTCACTCCATCAACCAACACAAATCACATCACGACATCATACTAAGAATGCCCTAGGCATTCACCACACAACAACCAATAGTATCCATCAAGATAACAATGTAACCATATCAGAGTCTCAGTGGTAGATCTGAACACATAGAATGCAGATCTCTTGGTACAAAATCATGCATGTGGCTTGGTACAAAATCGTGACAAGTGTACTATCTCGCCACAGTTAAAACAAGCAGGTGGTCTTGCTCCTCCCCCATCATATCATCTTCCTCTTACTCTTCCATATCCTCCTATTCGACCTCTTTGAAGTCTCCTCAGTTGAAGCATCCATAGTCTCCACCCTTACTCTCTTCTTGGACCCAATAATCATATGCAGTGTGCTCCTTCATTAGCTGCAGTGATCAGAAGTTGTTCACATCATGGCCCATGGATTTGTAAAACTGACAAAATGGAGTGTGTGTGATATTATGATACTTCCACAGTGTTGTACAATAAGGAGGTATATTACCCCATTGTCTATAAATATTACACCACTTGGTTTGTGGTAATATCAGAAACAGATTCAGCGTGCCCGTCACTATGTAATTTCCCAATGCCAGACACTCATTTATATAGTGACCTTCTGCATGGTAAAGGGTACATTGTTCGACAACATAAGTATTCCAACATAGGATGAACACCTTCAACAACTATTTACACAACCAGATCAAAGATCAACACACCAATGTTTTTATGTGGTAAAACCCCTATGGGTAAACATCCATGACCCTAACCAACGTGGTCACATGAGGCAATTTATTAATGCAAAAGAAATTTTTTACAAGAGAGTTTCTCATAATCAATCATCAACGAATGATCCTTCAAGCTCTTTAAATAGATATCATGGACTAATTGAGTGTCAAGCCATGGATCAATGTAGTCATTAAGATCAAGGAGAATATGATTCGTTGGATCACTCTATTTTGGGAACATATTGTGACCGTTGGATTACAAATGCATACTAAAGAAATACACTAAGAAACACACTTTAACCTAATGAAATATTATACCAAGTTGATCTTAACTAACTCACGTGTTCCTAAATATCCTAACACCCCCCCTTAAGAACAACTTGGGATAGGATTGAAGTATTTACAAAGGCAACACAATAGGAGAAGGAAGGAGGCATTAGCCTCTATCCCCCCTTAATGACAACTTCATGGACTCCTAACATAGGTTGAATTTGGAAAACATCGCTTATGTAAGATACTTTATGAAAATGTTTGCAACTTGATCTTTTGTAGGGTAGAAGAGCACTTCAATAACTGAATCATGAATGAGATTTCTGATGAAGTGCATGTGTAGCTTGATGTGTTTGCTACGATGATGTTGAACTCGATATTTGGCAAGCTTGATGGCACTCTAATTGTCACACCAGAGGGTGGTCGGATGTTGATGCTGGAATCCAAACTCTGAAAGGATCTACCAAAGCCACAAGGATTCTTCACTTGAATTAACCACTACTTGGTACTCTACTTATGTTTAATAAATAACAATAACATGTTGTTTCTTACAATCCCAAGTGACAGGTCCAAAACCAAGGTTAAAAACTTGACATGTAGTAGAATTTCGATCATCAGGTTCGTCGACCCAATCTGAATCAATGAAACCAACCAACAAAGGACTCCCCTCTGAAATGTAATGTATCTCTAACTAAATTGTACCTTGTACATACCAAAGTATCCTTTTAGAGGCTTTCCAATGGATGTGATCGGGTGTTTTCATATATCGAGAAACAAGACCAACAACAAAGGAAATATCAGGTTGGGTATGAGTCAAATATAAGAGGCTACCAACTAACTAACAATACAAAGTGGCATTGACTTTGGGAGTAGTACAAGTGGCAACAAGTTTGACTCCAGACTAGAAGGGAGAAGGAGCTGGTTTAGAATCGTCCATGTGAAAGTGGTGAAGAAGGTCACAAGCATACTTAGATTAGGAAATAAATATTCCTTCCTTGGTTTGCAATACTTGGAGGCCAAGAAAATAATTCAAACATCCTAAGTTTCTCATTTCAAATTTCCTTTTAAGGCTGGATTTCACATGGGTTAAAAGTTTAGGGTCACTACCAGTGAGGATAAGGTCATCAACATAAATAAAAAGTATTATGATATGTCTTCCTACTTTATTTATATAGACATTAGGGTTATAATTGCATCTAGAAAAGTCAATGTTAAGAAGAAAGATGTCCATTTTGGCATACTAAGCTTGAGGAGCTTGCTTAAGACCATAATAAGATTTTTTAAGGCAACAAACAAGGCTGGGGTCATTCTGGACATAGCCAGGAGCACATTCCATGTATATCTCTTCTTGCAAATTCCCATGCAAGAAGGAAGATTTAACATCCATCTGATGGACATCCATTTATGTGAGGCAACAAGGGATAGAACAAGGTGGATGGAATTCATTTTGGCTACAGGGAAAATATCTCATTATAGTCTATGCCTTCAACTTTATAGAATCCTTTGGAGACTAGCAAGGCCTTGTGTCTTTCAACACTTCCATCTGATGCATACTTAGTTATATAAACCCATTTAAATCTGATAAGCTTTCTTCCTTTTAGAAGAGGTACAAGATCCCAAGTACAGTTTTCCATTAAGGAACACTATTCTTCATTCATTGTTGTGTCCCAATCTAGATGGACTGAAGCTTTTGCAAATGTTTATGGAGCACGAGTCTCTGAAACTCGAGCCAAAAGATAAGAGGCTCACTGGAACTGTGAACATGTTCAACATTGATCTAAATGATCACCGACAATATCACCAACCGCTTCTCGTGTTGAACAAAACCATCTTAGAAGTGGTGGTGTTGATGCAAGTTCATGTTCAATGGACTCATCTAGATGAAGGTGAGCAGGTGGAGGTGGATTTTCATCCTCATTGTCATCATCTGAAGAAGAAGAAACTAGAATAGGAACAAAACGTGGAACAAACATCAAACATAGATCACATGACGATGATGGCACAAACATCGAATTAGGCTCGCAAGCCAAGATATTTTCATCAAATTTCACATCTCTTTGAATAATAATTTCATTGGAATGAGTTTGAAGAAGTTTGTAACCTTTGACATCTTCAGAATATCCAACAAAAACACACTTCTCACTTTTATGTTGTAAATATTTCCTTTTCTCATCAGGAATGTGAGCCCATGCTATACTACCAAATGCATAGAAGTGGCTTACATATGGCTTAATTTTAGTCCATGCTTCTTCTGTTGTTATATTTTTAGATCCTTTATGGGAGTTCGATTTACCATGTAATTTGCACAATTGGATTCCACCCATTAATTAAGACTTAATGCCTTAGATTGGATTGATACAATTAGCCATTTCTTTTAATGTGTGATTCTTTCTCTCAACAACACCATTTTGTTGTGGTGTATATGGAACAATGTGTTACATTTGAATGCCATGTGCAATGCAATAACTTGTAAATTTATTGTTCATATTGTAAATTTATTGTTCATATGGGTGGTCGTTGATATCCACCTGGATAAATCCTCCCTCCTTAGGAAGCAATGGTCTCCATTGCATTGAGTTCCCAGGGGATAGAGGGAAGTGTTTGTTGAATATGAACCTCGCTGAGCTATTTTCCTTGCTCGAGAAGTTGTGCTACTTAGCTTGTTGAAGGCTTTCATGAACCTGTGGCTGGAAGGGTTGGACCTTTTTAACCAGTCTGGATACATGAGATGACTGTGTGCAGAAGGAATCCTTGCACTTTTCTTTAATCTTGTCGACCTGCTTTTGCTGGACAAAACGTGCTTGGACTGAGGCTACATTGGTTGCGGTGTTGTTTTATTCACCGTTTGAACAGACCGTGAAGAAGATGAATTTTTTATTATGAGATACTACCTTGCGACACTGTTTAGGTGGGACATTATTCAGAATTACCTCTGGTATTCTGTAGAGATGAACCCCAAGATTCAATGACACTATGTGGTCGAGACTCATAAATAGTATGGCACTTCCACATATATGACTAGACCAAGAGAACATCAGAGACATCCAGCGGGGTAACATCGCATAATAACTCATCCTTGAAGGGTTGGATGTTGTATGACAATCAACATTGTTGGTTGACATGAAGATCTAATCCCTGGCGAAGCCACCTGATGTTGTATGATTGTGGGTGTGGTGTTGACGACAATCCCAACTATTTGACGACCTCCACTGAGATGAGGTTCTTCTTGCTTCCACTATCAACGAAAAAATGCAGCGGGGTCCCCTTCACCAACATCTGTTAATGAAAAAGGCGCTCCCCTTCTTCAGGATCTGTTGGTTCTTCTAGTTGAATTGTTGTGGTCGTGACAATAGCAGTGAGATCTGCATCAATGATCTTTCTTCTATTAGTATTTTCTGAATAAGATTCTAAATCAGGGTTTGGCTCCTTGTCTTTGATCTCAACCACCGATGTTTGTTTTAAGCGACATTCATCGATGTTTTTCCAGGGGATTTTGTGGAAATCACACCATTTTTCGGTGTCCTTCTTCGTCTTTCTGTGACCCTTCTTTACCTGTGGCTTTGACTGGTTTTCAGGAGGATGTTTGTTAGGGTCGTCTTTATCATACTTTTTTTGTTGCGGATTTGCAGACCTGAAATCCTGCTTGTTTTGGTGCTTAAATTTCTGCTTGATTTTAACAGCATATCGATAAGCAACACCAAGTGATGAGATGTCTAGAAAATCCATTTCAGTTTGGATGTATATGTGTAGAGCTCCACGGTATTTCAGAACCAAATGTCACTCAGAGTCTTTGATACCCAGCTTGGTGCGCAAGGTATGGAAGGTATTGGTGAACTCTGACACTGCTTGGTCCCTCTCTTAACGCAGTGTGGTCCATCTCATGTACTGGTCCTCAAAGTTGTCAACAGGGTAATACTATTCCTTTACCACATCCACAAAAAAAGCCCAAGTGGGCTCGGCCCCATATATTCCAGACTCCTCTATGGAACTTTTCTCCCAGTAAGTTTCCCACCAATGTTTGACATGGGGGAGAGCCTTAAGGAGTGTGAAGTTAATATTTTCCCTGTCGGAGAAATTATGAACAGAGAAATAACCTTCTAGCAGATTTAACCATTTTTCTAGGGCATCCACATCTATCTGTCCTTCAAATATGGGAATATCAAAATTAACTTGAACCTTGAAAGGCTAGGTGCCTCCAAAGTGGTCGCTTGATGAAGACACTTCTATTGTTGCAGGTGTTGAAGGATGTGGGCTAAATTCTCCATCATTTTGTCACTCTGTCGCATGAGAGTTTGCTCAAGCAACATATTAATATAATCGTTTGGTCTATCATTTTTCTTTTCTTCCACCATGGAGGGTTTCTTTGGTGTGCGAGAACGATTGTCCTCAAGAGAGACAAGATTGAAATCCAACATGCTATACTCAGACCTCGTCGTTGACATGCATTGAAAAACCATCAAGAGCATCTTGCTCTGATACCACTGATCCAGATTATTTTCAGCACGAAATGAGAGTGGAGATATAACAAAGAAACATATAGAGATATCTCAGATATCCAATAACATAACATAATTGTATCAGAGATGCAACCATAAACACATAGATATAGTAATACACAATTTCTATTAATGAGCGAAAATGTACAGAGACTGTAAAATTACAGAGTGAAAGACTCACTAGAATGGTGGAAGCTTATCTCTGAGAAGAGATGTGACGGCTACTCACATTCGCAAGAAGATGATTTTTACAATGAGGCTCCAAAGGCCTTTTAAACACAAGTAAAATCCAAAACCCTAACCCCAGAAGATGAAAAGCCAAAAGGTTTGTGGGCCTCGATGGGGGTAGATGATATGTCAACTTCCTGGGCGCGTAAATTTTTCATACGATCTCTGTTTGGGGAGCTCGATACACCGTTGGAAATCTCTAACCGAGAAGAATGACTTTCAACTAGTCCAGGATAGGGCCTTTGACATTTTCTTGCGCCTCAATCCCCAAAAAACATCGTTTAGGGCCTCAAAACGGACCCAGAAATTTGGGGCCTGAAAAATTGTCGAAAAACTGTGAAGGTGGAAAACTATTTTTCAAGCGAGTGGGATAGGTGGATGGCCACCGATATCCACCTAGATCAGTTTACTAGGATAAACTCCTAGAATTCCTTTTATTCGCTTATTCTACCTGCATGGACTTACTGGTACTCTCTATACTCCACTTCGTCTATCTTACACAACTAAGTCAAATGAAATTATAACGAGCGAAACAAAATAAGTTGTCTATCGTGTATGTTCTCTCTATTATATATCCAACTACTTATATATTGGATAAGAGGAATTATTGGTAAAGTCTTTCAATAAAGAAATAGACTCTGAATATGCATGTGACATGGAGCTTATGCCAGACCCCAGACGTGAAGCTTCTGCCAGACTCCAATCGATAGTTTATAGATTCTATCACTATAAGCGGAAAAAGAACGATTTGATTTAGGACTCGTGTTCTTCTAGTGTACATACAAATTATTTTGTCCCACTTGTGTGCATACATATACCGAAGGAAGAAAAACTCAAATGTTGACATATACTTTCTCAAACCAACCTGAAAAATTCTATAGGGACTAAAGGAAGAACCTCTACCACCAATATAGAGTAGGGATTTTGAGTTAAGGAGGAGGGAGTTGTTGTAAAAAAGAAAAAATTTTGTTTCTTGAATGGAAGAAGAGAAACCAATGGAACAGTGTTTCATAATGACAATGCTTCTCTTGAAATACATAAAGCAAACACTTTTCATAACTTTCATTATATTTATGTTCAAGGTTTTTTTCCATTATATTTCTATTTATGTTCAAAGGTTTTTTTAATGAAAAAAGTATTCCTTCGAAAACTTTGAAAATATCTTCCCAAGATTTATTTGTCCCTTTAAAAATCTATATATAGAATCAATGTAAATGGTATTTATTTGATTTGTGTTTTTGAAGTAGAATGAGAATAAGATCATCAACTTAAATACTATGACAAGTACATAAGCATCTATTTTTTTTTTTGCATGAAACAATTTTCTATGTAATGATTTTTTCTCTCTATTCTAGACAATATACGTATTCTTGTATAAATAGAACCTATAAAATGCTCAATAAAACTGAGTAAATAAACCATAGTATTAGGACATAGGGAACAATCAATAAACAATTAGTTGTGTTATCGCACAATTTGTACTTTGATCAAATGAAAGGGTAATGGAGAGAAAATTAGCGTAACTTGAGGTTATCCTATCACTGTCACCTCAATAACATTCCTCTTTCTCTTTAGGGTTGAAGGCCTAGGGGAGACGTCTCGAGTGAGCTGGGGGTTTGAGAAGGCAAGGTCAATATGGCTATTAAATGGTCCCCTCTCGCAAGTCACCACTGATAAGAAAGTCCCAGGGTTATAACCAATGAAGTGATGAAATATCAAGGTGTACCTGCTCGAAACAAAGCAACAAGAAACTATATATTTTGCAAGTACAACTTACTTGTTAGCACTTCATAAAACCACAAACTTTCTCAATAAAAGAAATTGGATGATAATGATGAAGTAAATAGAAAATTATAACAACAATATTTATAAGACAATACTTCACAATAAGTTCCTTGAAACAGCTTCAAAATGACTAAGAATAATCAATCATCAATACCATAATGCTAACAATTATCATAAGCAAATAAAATAATGCATTAATCAACCTTTTCAATTGATTTTAGAAGCTTTTAATGCTGCAAAGTATGGTTGTAGCTTACTTTAGTAACAACAACAATAAGGTTAGCAGGTTAGGATATTCTAATGTTAGAAGGAGTTAGTGGAAAGCTTAGAGTGTAAGTTTTGATGGTTTCTTTGATCAATCACTCAATAAGAAGTCTTTAGACTAGTGCCTTTAGGGTAAATGGAGTCAATTAAGTGACAACAAATGTTGAACAAAACTGATAATAGGAGAGCTAAAGACAAGAGAGATTAGTAGTTGAAGTGTTGGTAAGCCAAGGCTTCAACTACCTAACCCTAGGGGAAAATTGCTACCAAGGTGTAGGTAACCCTAGGCCTTAGAAAATTTTCCTCCCTCTTTAACTCAATGATGAATTTGTTGGACACACCTACCACACTTAGAGGGGGGGGTGAATGAGTGTGGGGCTCTTTTTAAAAAACTTCCCTCTTACACAAAACTCATTAGTTGGCATTCAACATTTACTCATTACTCATTGTTGTCATTTATAACCAGTTATATGTGAACATATATCAACAATATATCATCAACAAATCATCTCCAAAAGGAACACAAAGAGCACAAGATGTATGTACAATTTTCTTTTTATTACGGACTACAATCCTTGGGGTTTTTCGACAACAACTGAATAGAGTACAACTCTACAAGAGCACCAGCTCTTTATGAAAGACTCAGCTTACATCCTCAGCACCAACTGAGATGAGGAAAAAATCCTCCACATATATCAGTCTGTCACAGGTACGTGACCTGTCAGTAGTGCAGCCCGCGTGTGTACGCACCTTGGCTTACTACAAACCACGTATGTACGCAAGGAGTCTATAATGCAACATGCATATACTTCTGAGCAACTAGGGTTTTGCTTTTCTTCACATGCTTAGATCCTCTGCAACCTGCAATCACATTCTCTTCTGTCTTTCGCTGTCTGAACTGACCAACAGCCAGTCACAACACATCCAAGCTCTCCAATAACTTATTCATGCTTCTCAATCATACAATATGAATGCTACACAATCATGTATAAGGAACCAATATACTATAGCAATCATATCGACACTGAATCATAAGAGTGTTTCTCACTCCATCAACCAACACAAATCACATCACAACAACATACTAAGAATGCCCTAGGCATTCACCACACAACAACCAATAATATCCATCAAGATAACAATGTAACCATACCAGAGTCTCAGTGGTAGATCTGAACACATAAAATGCAGATCTCTTGGTACAGAATCGTGCATGTGGCTTGGTACAGAATCATGAAAAGTGTCCTATCTCGCGACAGTTAAAACAAGCAGGTGGTCTTCCTCCTCCCCCATCGTATCATCTTCCACTTACTCTTCCATATCCTCCTATTCAACCTCTTTGAAGTCTCCTCAGTTGAAGCATCCATAGTCTCCACCCATATTCTCTTCTTGGACCCAATAATCATATGCAGTGTGCTCCTTCATTAGCTGCAGTGATTAGAAGTTGTTCACATCTGTAACATCCCGCTCTGGCGCACTGAGAAACTTATTATTTGAGGACACTTGCTCGCAAGTGATCTGGACCTTTTTTATGTTAGACATTTTATACTTGATTATGATGCGATTGACATATGACATGATGTGTTACTATTTGATGTAGACAGGTGCTATTGACTCCGTTTTATTGAGTGTGCAGGGTTTTTGGACCTTGATGATGCAGAGGCATCGCTGGAACCCCCTTGGACTCCGGATTGAGTCAGGGAATGTGCTATTTGGGTTGATACATTTAATGTGATGTTTCATTGATTTGATGATTTGATGTTGACATTTCTGACATGATTGTTGATGA
>SNQJ01S0013677.1:47444-63999 GCA_010110895.2 Picea sitchensis | reverse complement strand
AAAAAAAAAAAAAAAAAAAAAAACTTATCAAGAATTTTGTTAGATTTCTATTGACTATTTTTCAATTTTTTTTTATTGAGATCTGATATGTCAACTTAGCAATTGTTTGACAATATGTTCATAAAAATGAAGGGAATGATAATGAGTTATGTATTTCCCCAACAATGTATCCATTATTAAACTTTTGTTTTTGACAAATGAAATATGTTGCAACAATCTATAGAGACTCTATTTTATGCTTACTATAGTTTTGAATCTAACAGATGAACATTATAATTTTTACAATTTTTTGAAGTTAACCAATCTGAAAAAGTTGCAGATTTTAAACACATTTTTTTACCCGTCATGCAATTTTCTTATTTTTTAATTAAAAGTAAAATCTAAAATTACCCTTTTGAAGAGAACAATATAAAGCTTATTAATATAAATTTTCCATAATTTTCCACTATGTGTTTTTACAGAAATGAATTTTTCATTTTACTAAATCATAATGTCACCTAAAAATATTATGCCATGGTTTTTTTTGAAAAAATAATGAAAATTAGCTAAAACAATGAAAATGAATTTGAATTATATCAAATGAAAGTAGATTCATTTCTAAAAATGTTGGTATCGGTTCCGAAACTAAATTCTTTGTATTTGTCGGAGTCCGCTATCTTCAAAGTTGAAGTAAGATGGAGAGAATTGAGAGTTTTCTATAAACTGTCCCAGTTGCAGGTTTTCGGCCGAAAGATGTTTTTTAATGGAAGTCGTTAGAAATAAATGAACTTTCAATCTTTCATCCAAAAAACAATATTTTCGACCGAACAGGCGGTGTCAAAATTTCGTCGGCAGAAAAGAAATGAAGGGACGCATCGTTTAGAGCGAAATCATATAAATATGCTTTCGACCAAACTTCTTTTGTACAACCTCACTCCATATTTTCGCTTATTATTTGGCACGAAAGAGATGGAAATGAAGGAATGCATCATTTGGCACGAAATCATATAAATATGCTTTCGATTGAACTTCTTTTGCTTATGTAAAGCCACTAAAGAGAAGTTTGGAGTAACTTTTTCGTTGTTTGAAACAAGGTTTTTGTTGTTTTTATTGGAGCAACAATTTATATATTGAAGGCTTTATTGAACATTATTTTCAAGGTGGAGGCTTTCTTGAACATTATTTTCAAGGTTAATGCTTTCATAAGCAATTCATTACTATATCAAAGATAAATTTTTTGAAAGTAAGTTTTTTTAAACAATTCCTATCAAATTCTTGATATTATTTTTGAATAATTTTTGTCACAATGAAGTTTTGTGAAACAATTTTTTTTGAAGATCATAGGTTTTATAAAATTTTATTTAAAATCTACTTTTTATGCAAAATTTATTTTAAAAACATTTTGGTTTATTGAGCATTTTTTTCCAAATCTTTTACAATATGATTATAAAATCCATTTTTTTTATTTCTTTTAAAAAAAGTGTTTTTGAGCTATAATATTTGAGGTTTGAAATTTTATTCCTTATTATAAAATGTTGAATTAAAAAAAAACCTTTATAGATTGAATAAGATAAAATATGATTACACTCAAGATAAAACTCGCCATAATGAACAAGTGAAAGAGTATTATTGGAGAAAGAAACGAGAACATAAAAATATTGAAGGAATAATTAATGATGATGTAAATAGAGATTTACGTCCTGATTCTCAACAAGAAGAAGTCGAACCAGGGATGCATACATATTGTCTAGATTAAGTTTAGAATTCAAATTTAAATTATTTTTTAATATAATTGATTGTAATTTGAATTTGAAAATTTTCACAAAATAAAAATAGATTTGCCTCATAACATCAATGAAGTCGTTGAAACCAAAATTGAAGCAAATGTCAAATCACCTATAGGTATGTACATAAACTTAGATAATAGAAGATGAACACTTGTAGAGTTTAGTTAATTTATGATCTGGTTTAGTTTTTTAATATAAGTTAAATTAAAATATGCAAGAGATATCAACATTGATGATGAAATGTTAAAAAATGTTGATACTTACAAATTTGGGGAGAAAAAACATGACCATATTATAAGATATCGTGTTAAGAATATGGATAATACTTTTTTCAAAGATGAATCCATAGAAACACAAGCTCAACTTTTGAGAGGTCTAATAAGGTCAAAAAAATTAAAAGAAGCTACATCATTATTGGGTATTCAAAAGTCGACAAAAGATACAAAGGTGAAACAAAATGTCTTTGAGAATATAACTAGCGCATTAAAATCTTTTGGAAAATCTCGAAAAAAAGATGTCATTGTTGCACGTAGAGTAATACAAACAACAATTGTTCCATCTAGCAATATAAAATATCGTTTGACACAACACATGGCAAAAGCGATGGGAACCTCAAGAAAAACATTGTACAAACATAAACAATTCCAATTGAAAATATATGCAAATGATGAATTTACTTGTTGGACAATTATTTCTAGACAACTCTAAAAAGACAGACTTGCAAAAAATGTTAAAGAATTGGCCCGTGAAGTGTTTCCACCAGGGACGATTTTGTTTGTAGTTGATTTTGCAGATAATTACACATTCGTTGCACAAAAAGAAATACAAAGTGAATATTATCATTCTCATCAAGTCTCTATATTTTTCCATGTTCTATATCGACATGCTCAATAAAGTGTGGATAACATAGAAAACACCAATGAAAATTGACATGTTATTAAAGAATACAATTTTTATAGAAGTGATTATCGAACACACGATACACATTATGTACAACATTGCTTTGATAAATTTTATGATTCATTGAAAAACTATGGTATCAGATTCGATCGACATTGGATATGGTAAATGGATGTGCGAGTCAATTCAAATCTTCACAATCATTCTATTGGTTGTGTCGTCTTCACAAGAAATCAAACATTACACATTGTTGAAATTTCTTTGAGATTGATCATGGAGAAGGAGAGCATTATGATGCAGGGGCATGTGTAAAATGAGCACTTTGAAGGTATCAGATGAACCCTCATGTAGATCGATTTGAATCTGCTTATCAAGTTGTTGAATGGTGCAAACATACACTAAGCCATGAAAATAATCTGTCAAAGGATGTGCACATGTGTGTGTAAATATATGTTGTACACACATGATATTTTTATCCTCATTCAAAAATATGATTTCCAATCATGTTCAATAGAGAAAGTTAATAAGTTCTTGTCTTTAACATGTGTATTGTTGACATTTCATATTTATATTTAAATAAATTATTCTTGAACCGTGTGCAGTTTTTTTTGGCATATTGTCATCCAAGATATAGATAGATCAATCCCATATGAGACCAGTACAATACACGAGACTCGAAAATTGCATTCAATTAAAACAAAACCCTTCCAAAATGTGTTTGCATTTGATGGAAGAAATAAATCTTGTTTTTGTTCAATTTGCATAGAGGACATAGAATCCACAAACATTTGTAAACATGAAATTGAGAAATATGTTAAAGCTTAGAAACACACTGAAATTAATACAAAGGGGAAAATGTCACTTGCAAGCTTAAAGGAGATTGAATCAAATGAAACTATAGTGTCAATTGATGGTGATAGAGTTTCTGATCTTGTTAGAGAAGGTAATTTATGTTTCAATTGTTCAAACATATTTGTTATTCTTAAACAATGTAGATTTACATGTACTAGGGATATATAAAATTTATATATAGTACAATTGTGTGCATGTGTGTTGATATAACGTGAACTGTTTGTTGGAACATGATGAGTTATTTGCATGAGATGTCTTTGTTGTGGTTGCACCTGTAGACAACGATGAAAACGTTAAATATTATTTGATGTGATGCACTCAAGGAAAGATGAAATTATTAGAAGATTTTGATGATAACAATTATATATATGAAAGATGATTCATCGTATTAAAAGACTATTTTTTTTCAAGAAAACCATCAAACCTATAGTCATGTTCACTTTCAAGACTATTAGTTGAATGTCATAAGTTGTCAATATAGTCAAGCTAGAAAATGGGAAATGCCAAAAGTCGATCATGAACGAATAGTTGAAGATGGCATACCATTACGATTTTTTTAAACAAGTGTCATTCTAGAATTTTTTTATTTTGCATCAAGTACACATATATATGAAAATGTAAGATTCTAGAATCATTTTTTTTTTTGTGGTTCATTCAAAGAATGTTATTTTTGATGAATTGTAACTTATTGAGCTTTATTTACATTTTTGCACATAAAACTAGATCTCAATTGGTGAACTCAATTATTAAATATGTGGGTCCCCATATGTCCTCCAAACCACTTAAAGAAGCTAAATAAGCTCAAGAATGGTTATAAAATCATACTATAAACACAATTTATTTTCTCATAAAACCCTTAGGCATCTATCACATTAAAATGATAAACACCAAAACATGCATTGAGATTTAAGATATTCATTGACTTCTTAAACCCATAAGTCACTTTGTTGGAGATGTAATTATTAATAGCACTAAACCTACTTAAAACTAATTTTCATTAGATTTTAAACACCAAAACATGCTTTGAGCTAAGATATGTCATATCATATATATTCACATGTAAAACTATAAGAATTTAGATAAACTCTTTGATTTAGTTGTCATGTGATGATGTAAAAGATCCAATCCTTGTGTCCATGTATTTCACCTTTACTATATAATAAATTACTCTTTGTCAAACCCATGACCATAGGTAATGGTTGAGCCATTTACTTATAATAATGGCCAATACTTAAATAATTGAGTGTTGAGTCATATACTCCTAGACCGAATTCACACTAATGTTTATAATCATGGTCAATACTTAACTATTTAATAAATTACTCTTTTTCAAACCCATGACCATAGGTAATGGTTGAGCCATTTACTTATAATAATGGGCAATACTTAAATAATTAGGTATTGAGCCATATACTCCTAGATCAAATTCACACTAATGTTTATAATCATGGTCAATACTTAACTAATTAATAAATTACTCTTTTTCAAACCCTTGACCATAGGTAATGGTTGAGCCATTTACTTATAATGATGGCTAATACTTAAATAATTAGATGTTGATCCATATACTCCTAGATCAAATTCACACTAATGTTTATAATCATGGCCAATACTTAACTAATTAATAAATTACTCTTTGTCAAACCCATGACTATAGGTAATGGTTGAGCCATTTACTTATAATGATGGGAAATACTTAAATAATTAGGTGTTGAGTCATATACTCCTAGATCAAATTCACACTAATGTTTATAATCATGGTCAATACTTAACTAATTAATAAATTACTCTTTGTCAAACCCATGACCATAGGTAATGGTTGAGCCATTTACTTATAATGATGGCCAATACTTATATAATTATGTGTTGATCCATATACTCCTAGATCAAATTCACACTAATGTTTAAAATCATAGCCAATACTTGACTAATTAATAAATTACTCATTGTCAAACCCATAACCATAGGTAATGGTTGAGCCATTTACTTATAATGATGGCCAATACTTAAATAATTAGGTGTTGATCCATATACTCACACTAATGCTTATAATCATGGTCAATATTTAACTAATTCTCATTTGATTTTAGACACCAAAACATGCTTTGAGATGTAAAATATTCATTGACTTTTTACTCATAAATCACTTTGTTGGAGATGGGGAAAAGGTTCGGATTGGGGCTGGTTTGGAAGGTTGGAATTAGGGAAAAGGTTTGGATTGGGGTTGGCCCTTGGTTTGGCAGAGGATAGGGTTACAAGCTTTCTAAGAAAGCTATGTAGACCCTGTAAGGGAAAGATGTTTTCAACGCTACTTAGGTTGTCTCTCATAAAGACAACTTTTTGGCAACAAGAAAGGGAAAA
The DNA here is from genome assembly GCA_010110895.2 of Picea sitchensis. Lineage (NCBI taxonomy): Eukaryota > Viridiplantae > Streptophyta > Pinopsida > Pinales > Pinaceae > Picea > Picea sitchensis. The sequence goes on along the minus strand of SNQJ01S0013677.1, from coordinate 58,120 downwards.
AACAATCTTTTTAGGGATGGATAATGAGAAGGGGAAGTGGGAGGCTTACATGGACAGATTAAAAGTGAGTTGTGTTCAACTCAGGGAGGATGAGGAGCTCGTCTGGTCAAAGAACGAGCCATATAATATTAGATATTATAATTTTACACTATTTAAAACATTACTAAGCAACTTGATATAACATAAACCTAATTGCCAATTTCAAATAATGTAAAATTCAACAACCTTTCTAAGGAATCAATATAAACTCTCTAACCAAGTTTAAATGTAAGATCGACACGAAGTGCATAATCTTATATTTTAGATAATGGAAGATGAACATTTCAATTAGAGATTAGGATAAACTTTATCACTAATTTCTCTCAACTTCAAATATTAAAATATTAAGTCCTCGAGGTGTAGGACAGTCGATGACGGAGTGTGTTGTTAAGGCACTCCGTGATGTTAAAGTCACCGATTCGAAACCCGCGGAGACAAAAATCTAGCCATGTTAAGGGTTGGTGTGGCTCAAGCCGGGTGCGATCCCCAGGTGATTTTGATGGCTTAGATGACCCTGAGTCGCGGTTTCTTAGCCACAGGTTAGTTCCACATGTCATGGACAAACTAACAAACAAAAAAAAAATATTAAAATATTAAAAGAGTAGTTAATTGAAAATGCCTTCGACTTTCAAGCTTTTTGTCATTATCTTTTTATTAAGGTTAAGTTAATAATAATTTTGAAAACCCCTTTATAGTTAAAACATGATTTTTATAATTTATAAATATAAATTTTAAATAAATTAATATCTAATTTTAAATGTTATGAATATTTTATTCAACAATTCATTACAACATATTTTAAATAAGATTGTAAACATTGTGAAATTATAGTATATTATATAATAATTACTTCTAATTAAAATGTAATACTAAAAGCAAACTATTTAAAATATTAAAATGGACTAAGAATACAGAGAAATGTTATAGTCTTAAAAATAAGGAAAATATTATTATATAGCTCGAAACAATAACATAAATGAAGATCACTAACTTCGAATATACCACATATTCGAAAGAAAAAACCTTAGTCTGATGAAATCAAAGGGTGACAGAAAATTGGAAATCACTTTGGAAGATAACAAAGCATATATTTGTGGAAAAATTTGGCATGTAACAAGATCTAGAGTAACTTATTGCTATTCAAATGCGCTAAAATTCATTTTTTTAATATACAAGTGACTATATTTTATATTCTTACATGGCTTATTTAATTTCCCACGTCTAATATTATATATAAACTTGTCATCCTAAAGAATGATTCAAATAATGATTGAAATTTATTGCAAGCAACTAGTAAAATGAGTATTTTAAGAGTGTTAAACCATATACAAATAAAAATGCAAATAGATGAATAAATGGTAGCAACACATAAAGTACTCCCATAGCAAATTCAACTTTACTAATAATAAAATTAATAATAATTTATAGTTCAAGAGTTAGGGAAGTGATTAGGAGCTAATATTATATATAGACAATAAGATGACTTTTCATTACAGTACCAACCAATAAAATGCATGCTTGACAATGAGGTAAGTTTAGCTATGTTAAATAAAAAAATTGAGTTGAGAAAAATTGAAGTCATAGGAAATCATATTTAACTATTAAATAGAAACCCAATTGTCTCCACAATTGTATATTGTCATAGAGCAATTTAATAAAGTCTACACATTTCTTTTCATATTCAAATCCTACATCTTCGCCATCTTGCAAAAATTACTGACCAAGTTTTACTTTCTTCTGCCAAAGCCTATCAATCACACTATCAACATCCCCTACAAAGGACAAGAATCGCACTATCAATATATACTTGTTTAACGTAAAGTGTACACCTGTTTAAAATAATATTTAGATAAATAAAATAAACCAGCTCAAGCAAAATTGGCATACCAAATGTGTTGGAGTTCATCCTCACACATTCATGCTCTCTTTCATGCTCCATGCACATACATTACCGTAACAAGGAAGAAAAAACAATAATACATATTAGTATATACTTTTCTAAAATAATAAACATATAAATATTAAATAAGTGATGATCAAGAATAACATACCCAACCATGAGCAAGAATAACATACCCAACCGAAGTTTCGTGGATCTAAGATTATTGCTCTCTTTTGATTCTACTCTCCATATTAAGCCATTCTTCCAAGAGCATAATATTTAATTTTCTGTTATGGTTTATATGTTCTCATATTATAATCAAATGCTCTTTAAAAAATGCCCACATGATATAAACTAAGTACGATCATATATTGGATATTTTTAAAGAGAAAAGTTGGTGTGTGGTTGGTAAGCAATTAGTGTTCAAAGTTAGATAATACCCCGATAATGAATTCACTTGGATGTATGCAAAAAACACAAATCTGGATGTATTTAGTCATTCTTCGAAGACCATAAATCTTTCCTCTTTCTATTGTGGGATGTAGATGTTCTCATATAATCAAATGCTCTTTCAAAAATGTGTGCATCATGATCTAAACATAAATAAGATCATGTACCTGGCATATTTTTAAATCTATAAATGTTGGTTTCAAGTTGGTATACAATTACATAAGAGTTTTACAATACCCCAATAAGGAATTCACTTCGTTCTTTGTGAAGGTTCTCAAATCTGGGCATATTAAGATGGATTCTTTCAAGAAGATCTTTACTCTTTCTGTTTAGGGATAAATGTTCTCATATAATCAATTGTTTGCACCATGATCTAAACATAAGATCATGTGCAACATATTTTTAAATCTAGGAATGTTGGTTGGTGGTTAGTAAACAACAAGTTAAGAGGTTGACAATACTAAGATCATGTACAACATATTTTTAAATCTAGGAATGTTGGTTGGTGGCTAGTAGACAACAAGTTATGAGATTGACAATACCCCAAGAAGAAATTCACTTCGTTGTATGCAGAAAACAAAAATCTCCATATTACGCCATTCTTCCAAGAAGATAAATCTTTCATTTTTCAGATGTGGGATATATGTCCTCATATAATCAAATGCTCTTTAAAAAAATCCCGCATCATGATCAAAACATAAGTAATATCATGTATCTAGCATATTTTTAAATCTAGAAAAGTTAGTTCGTGGTTGGTAACCAATTAGTGAAGAGTTCAAGACAATACTCAAAGAAATAAGGGGTGGTTGAACCTTCCCCATTCTTTTTAAATATAGAAAAGTTAGTTCGTGGTTGCTAAGCAATTAGTGAAGAGTTCAAGACAATACTCAAAGAAATAAGGGGTGGTTGAACCTTCCCCACTATTTCCCCAAAGATATACCATTTTAAATGATGGTAAATTTATATAGGGATTGGTTGACTAACCCTTAAATGAATAGAAAATGCTTAATTAAAATATATCAACAAGGAATATTTGATCAACCAAAGCTTCAGTTTTGCTACAAGTGTATTTCAACTACAAATAAGCCATGATTTTAAAAATAATGTTGAACTCTATTTGCAAAAAAATGTAGGCAAAAGATATTGAATTTATTTGATCAACCAAAACTTCAGTTTTGCTACAAGTGTATTTCAACTACAAATAAGCCACGATTTTAAAAATAATGTTGAACTCATTTTGAAAAAGAAATGAAGGCAAAGGATACTGAATTTGTTTTACATATCTTTCAAAAGGAAAGAAAAAGGGGGACTTGAAATTTGTTCTGCACATCTTTCAAAAGGAAAGAAAAAGGGGACTTGAAAATTTGTTATGCACATCTTTCAAAAGGAAAAAAATAGATCTAGCAACTGCATTAAGGATAATACATGTAGTTATTTCTAAATCCCAAGTATATATTATTCTAAATGATTGATGTGGACGAAAGAAATACAAGGCAACTGCATCATGTGCATATCTATAATGTAACCCATAAAATTTTAAAAAAGTAGAAAAATAAATTTAAGCATTCACGTGTATATAATAAAGTCCTCATAAAAACACACTAGAACTTACAAATTCAATGTACATATACATGACCTATGCATCATCAGGTATGGATGCATCCTTTTCTGGTATGGAAGCATTCTTCACATGCACTCTATCTGACACTCCTCCAAGTTGGCCTATAACACATTTGAAATTTGCATATGTCCATAAAGACATCTACTTACATAAATAACATTTTTAACTAAAAAAAGTTAAATTAAAATTAAATGATCGACACTTGAAATCATAGTTTTAAATTTCAAAAAATGCAATACCTATGATGTTCCAGCCTCAATATTGTCCCCCTCTTGAAATACCCCGAACATTTGTGATGACAATTACGATAAACCTATCAATGTGTTGGGAGATGGCAAGGGAATCTGTGAACATAGCAACTTTGAATTTTAAAGAAATGTGTTCATATTAATGGAGAGATATAAATTTGTTGGATTGATTCTTTAACAAGGTGTAGAAATTATACCACTGAAGTGTAGATATGGATATTTTAAAAAACATATATGATTCATCGCATCCAAATTTAAAGACGATGAATCAAGTCCCTTATTTAATGAGGAATCATTTAACATTTGACCAAACTGCAATTAATGAACATGTAACACATCAATTATTTATAACAATGCAATGATATGTATCTAGATCTAATAACAAGAAAACTATCCCCAAATACATGAAAAATTTACAAACTATAACACATATTGGTCAAATGCATGATTCCTCATGCCTAATTAACTCTTTCCATCCACTGTGACAAAATTTTTCATAAGCCCATAACTCTTCTACACTCATGGAATCTATCTCCTCATTCGTCTTGTCAACAAAACTCTCCTGAGTAGTGGATTGCATTCTCTGTCAGTTCAAACCAATGTCCATAACAATGCAATGATATGTATCTAGATCTAATAACAAGAAACTATCCCCAAATACATGAAAAATTTACAAACTATAACACATATCGGTCCAATGCATGATTCCTCATGCCTAATTAACTCTTTCCATCCACTGCGACAAAATTTTTCATAAGCACATAACTCTTCTACACTTATGGAATCTATCTCCTCATCTGTCTTGTCAACAAAACTCTCCCGAGCAGTGGATTGCACTCTCTGTCGGTTCAAACCAATGTCCATACCATACAAAATAGATTCTAAATTATCTCTAATTGCGGTCCTCACCTCTTTGCCAACTTGTGATGTGGATTGCATCTTTGCATGTGAAGTAAATGCCCCTACGGGGCGAGATACCAAAGGTGGTGGAGGCCTCAACAATGATGCATCTCGATATGTCCCTTTTCGATCATATGTTCAACCTTTACCAACCCCATAATATCAAGATGGTAGGTTGGTATAATTGGGGTGCATGCCCAAAAAAAACTCCGCATAGAAAAGTCTAGCAAAATAAATTGGTACTTCATCATTCCATGACAACCTCTCATATGCTGCCAAGAATATGTTATAAAGATGTCCTGCAATGTTAGGGTGCTTGAAATACTGCACCTTCAATATCGGTCACTTTGGACCTTCTTTGAAATTGAACATTGAAATTGCTTCCTCTTTTGAAACTACTCATTTATGAGGGCCCATCACGTCTGACTTTCGTCTCCTCATCAAATCTGTGAAGGTATCAGACGTTGGCTCAAGGTTCTGATATACAAATTAATAAAGTTTTGCAAAGAATGCAAAACGATCTCTAAGCTCTACTTGCTCTCTCCAAGGAGTTCCATATGCCTGAGATCATTCTCTAGCTTAGCATGATGGGATGAGCATCATTGGAGCGTCATTTCTTCAACATTTCCTTCCCAAGGAAGCTCTTCACCAACATACGAGGGATAGGTGGCCGTAGGGGTGTAATCTTCATTTTCTTGATAACGTCACCTTGATCCACCTTCACCCTCTGCATGAACATTGGACTCTGCCGGATTTTCACTTTCTATTTCATTATCGACCCCTTGAAAAAATTGATCCTCTACACAAAGAAACAATTGAAAATATTCACAACATTGAACAAAAACACATAAAAAACATAAAACACATAAAAGATAAAAAAACATATAAAAAATAGACAAAAAAATAAAAATAAAAATAAAAATACAAAAATAGAAGAAATTTACCGAACATATGTTGTTGATGTGATGGGGTCTCTACATTCTTCGGCATGGGGGTATTTATGTTCAACCTATTTAAATAATTTGAATCCACAACTGTATCTCGAGCACTTTGTCTTGATGCTCTATTGACTGATTCATCTGGTAATCTCCTCCTTCCACTAGACTGTCTTCTGTCACTAGTTACCCCAACTTGACTACAATACCTTGATGAAATAAGGGTCTCTAATGACCTAGGCGTCTCTGTCGAACTAGGGGTCCCTCTTAATTCTTCATTGGATATCCTCGAGCATTTGCGAGGCATATTTGGAGACTCACATCCCAACGACTCAACTCGATCCATCATTTCAAAATACAATAAAATGAAAACATAAGGTGTAAACAAGTTCAAGGCATAAGCATATATTGAAGAAAGTTACAAATAAATTTGTGAGTTTATTCTCACAAGTATGGGGTGGACTAAACCAAAGAACAACTTCAAGGCATAAGCTTATATTGAAGAAAACAACACATAAACAAAAATATAATATATAATGTAACTTCAAGGCATAAAAGTATAAATCGAAGAAAACAACAAGTAAATGAAAAAATACTTGAAATATTTTTAACAACTTGAAAACATAGGCATATATTGAAGAAACTAACATCTAAATTTGCGATTGTATTCTCATAAGTATGGGGTGGCTTGAATGAGATAACTTAAAGGCATATGAATATATTAGCAACTAACTAGAGTTCCCCAGCCACAATTTATTATAGCAACTTGCACTCTAGAATGAATGTCTTTCATTGAAGTAATCACATGAATGTTTTTATGAAACCATTCATTAAGTTAAGATTTGCATAGAGTCCATATGGACTCTGTCCATTCGAATGAGTCTATATGGGGTTTTAATCATAGTAATACAAATGCATCATCGAATTTGATTGTTAGGAGAGGATGGGGTAGATAAATAGAAATATCTTTTGGAGACAACATTTTTGGTGAATATTTCATCCATCATCAAGCATAAATTAAAATGAAAGAGTGATACTTAACTTCAAATCAAAACAACATTTGAAGGAGTGATACTAAACTTTTACAATAGGTAGTGTGATCAATGGATGAATGGATTGTGCACTAGAGTACCCTAGAATAGATTTATAGGTGTGACCCTTTGTGGACTAGAATGAAATCTAAAATGACCACAAATATTTAACTTGTCATTGTTTTTCTCCAAATGTCTCCTAAAGCATGATGGGAAAGCGCATATGCTCAAAGTGAATCCAAAACCCCAATGAATGTGGCCAATAATATTTTGCATTAGAAGGGAGAAAAATGACATATTCAAGTCATATAATTTGTTCTTAAATGAGCAAAAAAAGTTAACTACTACAATACCTCCTCTCCCCATACTCTTCATCCACGTCTACAAGCCTATCCCAAGTTTGGACTTGAAGAGATCTACGACCGATTTGTTTGGAAATTGTGGAATGTGATATGCCTTCAAAAAAGGAATGTTGAAGTTGGATGGATCAAACACCTTAACTAGAGACATAGAGGTCAAAGGTTAAGTATGGCTATTGATTATAGTATAGTGCTTTGTTAGGTGGAACATTCAAGCTTGGTTGAGCATGATGGAGTTTAGGCACGTAATGATGGCAATTTTCAATTTGGCTTAGCTAGCCAAGTCTAATAAGTGAAGCTTAGAGAGTTAGGCATTTTTGGTCACGAGGACCGAGGAACATATCACCAAGTCTAGGTTAATGTGATCTTATGACTTGGAAGTGCCTAAGGAAGTTCAAGGGTTTGGAATAAGTTTTGAAGTAGGCGTAGGTGGTAGTTTGGGTATCAAGGTGGAGTTACAGTTGAATTAAGATTTGATGGTTGGTAGTTTTGAGTGGTGAGAGTTTACAGTAGATTTGGGAGGCTAAGGTAGTTTGGAACATTGTAGGGTAGAAGTTCAACATAGAAGTGGAAAATTTCTAGGACGAGAAAAATGCTTCATGGTTGAATTTCCTCTTGGAGAAAGACCAAGGCTATAGGAGGTAGTCTTGAAGATTGTTTTGGAGGGGTTCTACTTGTAGTGTAGCAACGATTCTACAAGAGACTTGGATTATTGGTTGAATATAGAGTCTTGGTGGTTTTCCAAACTCACTCCTGTAAATATATTTGGTTGTATCTTCTTTCTAATAAATTTAAAGTTGTGGCATCACCATCATATCTTGTGTTGTTGATGTGTGTTTAACTTGTTAACTTGGGATTGTTTAAAGCCATAGTTGGACATTGGACCTTTGTGCTAATGAGCTTGTCGAAGTACTAATGATTGTAGTTTAACAAAAGGTATGGTCATTTTCTAAAGGAAGAGGCATACCTTGCATGCAAGTAAGCTTAAGGAGGTCGAGCCATTGAGTCTGAAGCAAGGAAATATCACATGCCTTAGATTGCTAAGGAAAAAGATTGGGTGGAAAGCTCTAGGGTTGTGACAATCCTCCTCCTAAACCTCATACCCTTGACCCATCCTTGCCCCCCCAAGCTTCATCACCTTGCAAAATAATTACATTTTGTTCATGTTAAAACTTCACTATTAAATTACATAAAAAAAATCAATATAGTTAACAAAATGTGATGTTATCTATGTTGACTAGATTGACTGCATTTACCATGATTGATTAATTTGATGACCATTGTTGACTACAATTGACTATGTTCACTATGTCCACAATGGTTGGGTGTGTTGGCTACATTTGACTATGTTGACCATGGTAAGTTATTTTGATCATAACAGTTGGGGTATTATTCTTGAAGACACTTCAGCACAATTGTGTATGACACAATATGGTTACAAACAATGTGAGATGTTTTCTACTTGTTTCATATTTTGTCTGGGGTATCTACATAAGCTAGACCTAGAGAAATGGCCTCGAATGTGATTTTATCCTCATAGCATCTAATTGAGAAAATAATTAGATTTTGTATATTTTTAGTACTTCAAAGCCTCTTGGACTTTGTATGGACATAGAAGAGCATCCACTAATTTAGGAAGGAGTTAACATAAGTTTCTAGAACCACAAATGCATGCACTTCAAGATTTATCATACAGGATAATAACTCAAAGCTTTGGAGGTATTTAGGATTGTCTAAGTGGCTTTCTTCAACTACATTATCCATGTTGATTATGGTGAACATGATATGCATCTAACTCAGAAAGCATATATATTCTCTTTGATTCAATTAAGAATAGGGAATTAGAAGAAACATTTGTAGGGATAAGGATATAATCATTTATAAATGGGCTATGATTTTACCTATGTTGATTCACTGAGGAGTTATTCAATGGATGTTTTACATCTTACTTTTAGGATATACTCCCACCATGCTTCACTTGGTGAATAAGAAAACTCCTCTCCTTATTGTAAATACAAAAATAAATTCTATTAGTAATTGACAACAAATATAACATATGAAGATAAAATTGAGATTTAAAAAAGCATGTCTTTATAGGTTTAAGAAACATACAAATCTAGCATAGTAGCTACTTTTCCTTACTTGGCCAGTGTTATGGGTGAAAAAAATTTCTCAAATTTTTTGTAGTCTTATCCAATTGAATACTTCTTTATATTTTTTCTTTATTATGTTTAATGAATTTTTAAAGAAACAATTCCAAGAGTGTTTTCTAATATCATGAAGCCACATGGCTTCTCTCTTTGTTGGATTGTGCTATATGGAATCTGTCTGAATGGCACATAGTCCATATGGACTATGTTCCATTCGGACAATATACATATACTTTGTCTGAATGGCACATAGTCCATATGGAATCTATTCCATTCAAAAAGAGTGCCCTATGGACTTCGTCCATTCGAACAGAGTCCATATGGCACTCTATGTGAATGGCATAGAGTCCATATGGATTCAGTGCCATTAGGACAAAGTTCATATGGACTATGTCCAAATGGCACAGAGTCCATATGGCACTCTGTGTGAATGGCACTGAATCTATATGGACTCCGTGCCATAAATTTCGCAAAGAACTTCATATAAAGACTTTAGAAAAAAATCACATTGAAATTTTTTGCCAAGATTTTATAAGTCTATCTCACCAACTTTGAAAATTTTGTCATATCTACAAAAAACTATTTAAAATCACCATAAACATTAAAAACATATACAACTTCATCACATACAATTGCTAAACAAATGCATGTTTCATTAAAAAATTATTATCAAGATGGACTTGCAAAACAAATGCATGTTTCATTAAAGAATATCAACGAAGTATAAGTAGATAGTGAAAATTCTATATTATGACTATGTTTTACATTTTGATTTATATAGTTTAAACATTGTTCTTAGGTATCTTTGATTTTGATTTATATAGTTTAAATATTGTTTTTAGATATCCCTGATTAAAAAACAGAGTCCACATGGACTGTGTCTGACTGGCACAAAGTCCATATAGGATTTTTGCCATTCACACGAAGTTCCATATGGACTCTGTACGAATGGAACATATTTCATATGGACTCTGTGCCATTCGCACATGGTACCATATGGACTCTTTGCATTCAGACAGAGTCCATATGGCACTTCGTACGAATGGCACAGAGTCCAAATA